>JAKSZP010018537.1:0-167012 GCA_022478985.1 Massospora cicadina
TATGTTTCTCAATTCTACTATGGGCTGATCACAGTCAAGTTCTCCCTTGATTTCCCAAAACCAGCGAGTAAGAAAGCACCAAATTGGCTTTTGAAGCCACTGATGTGGTCATGCATGTGGCCCAATTAGTAGATTCTGACCCATTTTGCAAAAATCCCCTGACAAAGTCTCACCAAATTTTCCCAGCTTCCTGAAGCCTGCATTCAAGCTGAACACCAAGTAGAGGAACTTGTTGAAGCTATCTACCAAGAATATCTTGTGTAATACAATGATATTTTATTAACATCCACCCCTACCATGCTGATGCCCCCACTCCTTTGCTCTCCACTTTTGTCCATTTCTACAACAAATATGGTTATGCTGACAAGTGAAAATTTCTGTAGAAGCGCCGCCTAGCCCCCTAACTCTCTGACATGGTGGGTTAGTGGATTTTACTCCCCGCCTGGGTGGAGTATTATTTTGGTTTAGGTTTTTTTATTTTGTTTGCTTTTTGATTTTTGATCCAGTTGATTCTTTCATTTGTTCTTTTGCTCATTGAGCATCAGTAATGTCCATCCCCTGGTCGGCTTGCCTCAGTTAAATAAAAAATACATTAAATGAAGGGCCTAGAATGTAGGCTGGATATATAAGCTTCACAGCTATAAATCTAAGACTTCACTATTGTACTTTGTGGTGGCGCAATTCCTAATAATTTTGATGGGCTTTTGAGAATTCTTGTTCTAGCAGCAATTAGTCCCAAAGAATATTAATCTTTTGTTTTAATTTAATAACTATTGATGTAGAGTTAGAATATCCACAGGCTTACGTCAAATTGTGAAGATGACGCTAACACATAAATAGACAATCTATATAAGCATCTAGAAGCAAAATGGTTGCCTATGTGCGCCCTTCTTCACAAACTAAACTTATTCCTAAAGGAAGCTTAAATGTAAACATAGATCAGTGAAAAAACTTCAAGCTTAAAAAAGTAGCGTTGACAGGGATTATATGTGAAACCATCCATGAAGTATTAAGAAGTCTGTCAAACTTGCATGAAATGGGTTGGCCCCACCAACAACACATTAAGTTGTGTCCCTGTCAGGTCACTTTGATGTTATTAGAGTTGAAGTGGTAGGCAATTTCCAACTGCTTATATGGGCTTAAATAGATCATTTTACCTTTTTTATCAAACAAACAGGGATGAGGCAGTAACTGTACGTGATGCAGCTGCAAAGGCTGCCACCTTATTCCTTATAAATTGTTCCATTTAACACTGATTAAGTGTTCCAAAATACTATTTTTAAATAATGTGTTCAAATTCACCTCACAGGTAGATCAAGAACTACCTCTTTATCAGTCACTAACCAAAACTATATTGACCCTTAAAATAATCTAATAATGAGGAGGTTATAGTAAGCAAATGTGACCTTGTTATTTATCCTTTGTAAAGGCTGCCTCTAACATTTGCTTTCATCACTTGTTAACAAGAGCCCTATTGGCCTATAGAATCTACCACTGAATAATAAAGATGTATACCTAAATTTTAGATATTTAAAAAACCCTAGTCTCTAGTAGTGTCCAACCCCTGTTGGATTTATCTATACAGCAACTCAAACTGACTATGAGGACTTACGTAGATGAGATTTTTTGGTACAGATATCGCACCCAAAGAAAATTTTCTTCTTCCTGGGAGATTGCTCATGATAATGCTAAGAATACTATGTGACCTCTTTAAATAGATAATCTTGTTAGATTTACCATTATTATCTGGGGAGTCATCTATTTAACATGATGTCAACTAATTGGGTTTTTATTGTGTAATTCACAAAGTGATCTACAATTACTATCTTTTCAATTTCACACAAGGTTCTGTGGTCACTAAGTTCATGGGAAATCCCTACAGTTGTATGTCATTCTTTGACATGATTTTATGTGGAAATTTCCAGGGTTCAAGGTGGTGAAAAGCTAAACTACTCACTCTGGAATCAAGGCCTTATGAATTGACCAGAGAATGTTTTCCTTTATATAACCAAAGCCGTTGATAGAGACAAAGATAGCGAGTTCAATTGGGAAGAATCAGATGATGATTTTACAAAGCCACCATCTGAATGGCCTTTCTTATTTCCACTACTCAATCTGGGCGCCTTAGAATAATGATGTTACGAGGCAATCAACGCATAAATACTATGAAACTCAGTTAGGTATTGATTTAGACCGGTCTGAAAGATCCTGATCGCAGGAAATAATATGATTACACCTGCATAGAGTCCCAACTAACCCTACAAATTTCATCATTTATTCTTTATAAAGTATTTAGAATTATACACTACTTCTTTGGGCGCGTTTATTCATTTTATAAATAGAAAACCAGAAATTTAGAAGTTGACATCTTTGAGCTCATTAAATAAACCTTAAAGTAAACTTTTACATTAAGATGAGACTTTCCATTGTGCATTATTGCGTGGCAACAAAAGCTAAGGTCATGACTATCCCTTCTATATGGGAATACTTGATAGTTCTGTGCTTTTACTAATTTTCAGATCAAAGAGAGCTTGGGTTTAGTATGGGATGATGAGGGCATTAGGCGATGACTTAGATACATGAATTATTCCCTCAGTATAGACAGCGATGTTATGGGGAGGCTTAGAGATACAGAAGCATCTTGGCATAGAGTGTGCACCCCATAAGGTTTAGGATTGAATCAACGCAGGAAAATGGCCATATGAACTTTTGGTAGAATGTGGTGGCACTGCTGCAGGTCTCCTGAAGGCCAAGTCCCCCTTAATTGTGGGCAGGAGATTGTATACAGTGCTTTCTGCGGATGGTTTGAGCCTCATATCCAATAGTGGCGGAGTACTTTAAGCTGTGTATGATTTACGTCTGTGAATGCACATAAGTGCACTATACTAGAATTTGGAGAGGAGAAAGATGTTTTTCATCAGGATTAACCTGAGGGTATTTTCTGCTGGTTCATGATGCTATCTTAAAGTTCATAGTAAATAAAAAACGTTCTCATTTTCTTTAAACTTGAGTCCTTAGTACTTTGTTGAGATTTTTATTTAACTGAGGTAAGCAGACCAGGGGACAGACATTACCAAACTAAAAACTATATATTCTATTAAAATGATTCAAACAAAACGCCCAAAATGGAAGGACCAAAGAAAAAATACCTAACAAAATCCAACCAGGTGGGCAGCGGATACTGCTATCCCTTCATGGTGGATGTGGGAGGGGGATTGGGGGGCTCATCTTTGGCTGCATCCATCTTATCCCAGAGTAGGGTGCGTGTTAAGGCAGATAGTAAGGGTGTGGGGGTATCGGTGGTAGTGGTTCAATACTCTTGATGACTGGAACTTCCAAATAGTTGCCAGCCATAAAAATGGCAACAATGTATTTGGCCAAAGAATCTTCAGCCTTGAGGTGGACGTCTGGGAGTTTCATGAACGTGGCAATGTTGGTTTAGGTTATATTTGCTTTTGGATTCCGTGCTACTGTTAACCCATGTTCTGGATGGCTTCAATGACGTTTTTGTGTAAAGTTTTCATATTGATCTTACTTCGTGTAGTAAGATCTTTGGGGATAACGGGAGGTGGAATTCCTCCTGCGAATGCAGCCACAGATATGGTGGCAGCTTTGTGGAGTAGATGGCAATCTGGTGTGGCGGCTACTTCTACTGCAAGCTGGTGGTCACTGTAGAATGGTTCAGCTTTAGGTTGTGGGGCATAGTTCTGAGGCAAAAATCTTGCATCCCATTCCACATTACAGAACCTGTCAACTTGCAGTGACAGTTCCTCAATGACATTACCTGATTCGTCAATTTCATCCAATAATTCCCATAGATTTTGGTTGAATTGTATTGGGGAATCAGGTATGGTTGAGGATTGGCTGGTTTTCTGGTTTTTGCCTTGGATTTAACCAGGGTCCAATCCTGCGCTTTATTGGAATAATCATGCATGGCCCTGGGGCAAGGTGGATGCTGATTGGTGGCTGCAGGTGCAGCTGCAGCATCAGGCTTTGGAGGAGGGGAAGGTAGGATTGTACCCCATGTCAGAGTTGGCGCGGGGTGGGCGGCTGATTGGTGGCCATCAGGCAAACTTTCAGTGTCAGTGTAAGTTTCTGAATATGGGCATTTGTGTTTTGAGTGGTCTAACTCATAACAGGATGGACAAATCGTCCATCCACCCTCAATGCGGGCCCAGAACGGATGGTTGGGGGCAGATGGGATAGTGGAACAAGGGGGAATTGCCAAAGAAATTTTAGTAAATTTAGGGCTGATTGTGGCATATGCACGAGGCCCAGCAAGGCGTGTGACCCCCTTTGTGACCACAAATTGCAAGATGGGGTTGGCGCTGTAGGCTGCAAATCTTCCATCAACTCCTGTGGAGCACTTCAGGGGGGAGGTGGGTGGGCAAACCAGCGAACTGGACCACCAAGGTGGTGTCCTCTGGGAGCTGGGTCCAAGTTGTTGGAAGGGGAATATTATTAAATATTAATAGCACCATTGCCATAGTGGCAGCATCTGCTTCACAGGGGAAGCCAATATTAAAGTACCCCTTATAGGGGTGGAAGTCAATTATACAGGCTAGTGTCATCACCACCTGAGCTATTTTGATAATGGCTTGGTCGTTGTAGGGGAAGAGTTTCCCATATTTGACCCTAAGGCCAAAACACATGTTGCTCCAGGGGGCAGCGGGGCACCTCTTGGGTTTGGGTGAGATGGGCATCGAGATTCTTGGGAAGAACAAGTCATCCCAAGGGTTTGGAATGACTGGGTGGGCCAGTCTGAGCGCATTTTCCTGTCGGACAGAAAATGGAGGGGGAGTTTCACCGCTGCCCCACACTGGGACAGTTGGCGAGGGATCTGACGACATCAGAGCAGAACTTTGGTGGGCGATTAAGTGTTTGCTTTTAATTTACCATATAAATTGCTCAGAAAGTTACACTAAGCAGAGATACTTTGTTGAAATTTTAACCAGATGAAATAGTCCAATGATTAATCTTATCTGTGATGAATTGGATAATCCTGGCGGAATGACTCATTGACTGATTCATGGTGTTTGCTATAATTGCTGATTAGTTGCTCCCTAAATTGGGTTGGGATGAATCCAAGTATTCCGCCAAGTTTAGAAATAAGTTCAAGTGGGGCTAATTGGTGGCCCAAAATTAGTATAAGGATCACCAGCAACTTGTAGTTGAAGATGACTAATTAGTATCAGTCAGTGAAATCCATGTTCACCGCCAACTGCCATTCATGGACTATTGAGGGATTTCTGGTGGAATGCCAATGTATTTGCTTAAATTGTCCAACTATGATTTTGCTGCCTGTACTATTTATTCAATGTTAGTAGATCCAGAAATTATGAGTTCAAGGCGGCCAAGGTTGTTTATGGCGCCTCACTTATTAGAATCAATTATTGCCTAAATAAGTCTATTCCTAAATAACCAACTGAGATAAGTTGAGATGAGATGTCAATGCAATGTTAAGATATTCTGAATCAAAGTATTTGACTAAAGCTGTTTCCAGCACATTATTATCAACTTGAAGGTCAAATACAAATATGATATTTTCTAGAATAATCTCTTATAAAGCTCACTGGCGCTTTAAGGCTAAGGATGAGTCAAAAATATTAATTTGGACATTGGGAAGGACATGGCAAGAGGGTCGACACCAGGGAAGAGAATAGTGCAGTGGAAGGATAAGATGAGTGGTTGTATGGAAGAACCAACGGAATTAGTTGATAGGTTGGTGATGGGAGCAGTAGCCTTTTTGCAATTAGTGATACCTGGAGCTTCCCTTTAAATAAACATCTCCCTTTTTCCTAATATACCTTTTGTTATAGGTTTATAGCTCTTTCATTGGTTATAGATTAGGCTGGGGGATCCCCAGATGGTGAGGGTGACACGCCAAGTGGTCAGCTGGTGCTGCTGGCCCTGTGCCTAAGGTAAAATGGCAAGGACCAAACAGTCTTCATATTGGTTGGCCTGCCAACTAGCAGAGCCCATAGTCAATTTTCCAACATATCTGTTTATTATAACCATCTGATGGAAGAAACCACATGTGGTTTCTAGATAAAGTAATGTGGGGAAGATGGTGATGCTTACCCATACTACATTGGTTTAAAGTTGTTAGACTTGACGTTAGACTCCTTGGTGTACCTGTCAGAGACTCAGCAAAAGGATGACATCCTTAGGAAAAACCAATCGAATTAAAATATTGTCTGAGAAATGTTATTTAGCAGGAGGGTGCTTATGCAAGAACTAAATCCCAATTAAATTATCCTCTAATGAGGCCACGAGGTAACATGTTGAAAAGGCTTTGGATGAGGTATTGTTAGAAAATTGGTGGTATTCTAAAGATACACCAAAGGGTTTTTTCACAGGGTTCAACCCACTGAGCAATAAGACCAATGATATATGATCGTCATCCTCAAATTTACAGAGTAAACCTTTTAATTTTATGGAGCACTCGCTCCCACAAAACTCTTTTATTTAATATATTAAAATACAGCGGATCCACTCTATAACCGCTCAAAGTCACTTTTGAGCGATTTTAAATTTAAGTTTATCTATCCACAGCCATCTGCCCAAACCTATTCTTTGATGTCCTTAGCTCTGCCGCCTGCCACCCCAGTGTGGAGCAGCAGTGCACCCCCACCTAGCGTTTTCCAACCTTCAGGCAAGCGCGTTCAGACGGGTTCAAACAGCCCGCCCACTGCTTCCAACCGTTTTGTCCCCCCACGAGACTTAGCGCTCCACCTGGCGCGCGTCCACCCTTCTCGCCCCCATCCTCTCGCCCTCCCTCGCTCTGCTATTTGCTATTGCTTCAGAGTAGACTAAGGGCGCTTGTTTCCATATGCCGATAAGGCAATTATTGACCTAGCCACTAAAGCCTTTGTGCCAGCTGGCTTTATAGACTTCCGCCCTTTTAAGGGCTACTTTGACGTTGGGTTCCAATCTGAGGAGGATGCTGAAGCGGCAGCACAAACTCCTCTAATTTATAAAAAAACCCCATTCCCACAACCCGTACTCGCCTCCCTTCAGACACCACGCTAGTGGTATCCTTTGCAAATCTCCCATCCCACCTTCCACCCCAGGTTTTGTATGACCAGTTGGTCGCGGGGCTCATGGCTTATGGCACTCAGCTCAACCTCATCTTTGACATTCCATTTGGTGCAGAACGCCTTGCTGCTCCTCGTGCAACATCCACCATCATACCACACCACCCTACCATAGCCCAACAAATCCCACCCCGCGCTAGTGTGGCTGCAGCGCTTGATCATTTCTTTTGGGCTTGGGTCGATAATGATAGGCAGATTTGTTCCCTCTGCTTTGGCCTCGATCATGCAAAAAGAGCGTGCCCTAAGGCCAAATCCGCTGATGCAGCTTCTGAGCCCCCCTCTGGAGGTTCAGTATGGGGCGCTTTGCTGCCCCCTCCCACCCTCCAATCTCATTCAGTGGGCCCACATGGAAAATCAGCCCCACCCAAAACCTCCATTCTCACTCTCCCACCTAAATCTATGCCAGTCATTCAGAGCAATGCTTGGACCAACATTTGCACCCAAGCATCTGCCCATTCGCCCAATCCTACCCACTCAAATTTAAACGCCACTATTCCAGTGAACCAAAATCCATGGGATCTTTTGGCTGAAACTGACGAATCAGGTAATATCCTCATTAGTAAGCATACAGGTCAACCTCTCTCCCATGGCGATTATGGTTGGGCAGAATTTTTTCTTCCCAACTTTGATGAAACCCCTACCCCTCGCCATTTTGCTCCTCTACCCAATACAGCCCCCTTCCAAAGTGACTACCAGCTCGCCTTAGCTGCAGTGGCCTCTCCTCATTGCCCAAAACTACGCACCGTGGTGGCCCAGTCAGTGGCTCAGCTCCAGCATGGCCTGCCCACCATCTTCTTCCCCCCCGACTTCCCTGAATCTCCCTGCAATGACATCTCAAAACTATTCAATGATGCTGAAGTTGCTGTTATGAATGTCACAACGATTGCTTCATTCAACTTCTCAGCCAAAATCACCCGCCACAGTATCTCCCTTTTCACCCAACTTCTGAAGCCCGCAAAGAAGCTGAAGTTCTTCTCGCAACTTTTGTTGAAACACTTTCCCATCATTATCTTGATGCGGAAGAGGAAAACTCCTACTACGCTGACCTCAGCCCCCACTATGCAGATGCCCCAACGCCCTGGCTCTCTGCTCTGATCTGGTACTGTAACCAACACCCCTTGATTGAGGTGGGTCTTTCTGAAAACCAACCCCCTGACCCCTCCTCACCCTCTGCCATGGTGGGTTAAGCAGTCTCTGCTTCCCACCTGGTTAGTAATTTGTTTTGCTGTCTTGAGTGTTGTGATCAGTACTGTCTGTCCCCTGGTCGGCGTACCTCAAATAAATTGAAAATACAGCGGATCCACGCTGTTATGCTCACTTCTAAACTATTAAAATCCCCTTTTTGCAATAATCTCATCTCACCTATATCTCAGCAACTTTGAATGATACCACTTCCTTGGCTTAGTAATTCAATTCGCTGTATCTCATTGGTTCCAGCAATTCTTCATTCATTAAATTCACAATTGCCTATTTGAGGCGATTTCCCAATAACCCAAAATTACCTCATCTCGAGGCACTCAGATAGTATAAATCATATCAAATTTGGTGAGTCAATCCATTCTGCCATAATGACTTAGGGCTTATTGTCCAGTCATATCAGAATCATGACAGGTGGGTTCCTTGACAAAGACATTGCTAAATTTGTACCACCAATGTAAACTCATGGGTTCTAGCCCTCTTGTGTGGAGTTGGTCATAGAGCATTAAATCTGGCACCAAGCTGCAAAGTTGAAATAGAAGTAGGCCATATAATTGTTATTATATTTCAAGTACCAGTTAAAAGCCTTCTCGATATCCAGGACATCCAAAAAGTCATTCGACCTATGGGTTTAAGTCCAGGGGAACGTCCCTTATGCTTAGATTGGGCGATTATCCAATTTCCTAACAAAAAGGGTCCAAAGAGGTCAGCTGTACCCCTTGTCACACAGGGCAACCTTGTCCATGTGGTAGATGATTGCTGAATAACAGCGCTCTCTATGAAGATTCCTCCCCTGGTTTCCACGCTTGCCCCTGCAAAGTTAGTTCACTAAATAGAGGAATTCTGTACCAAAATCATTGGAAAACATCACCACAAGCTGGATGGACTTTATAATGCCAATGACGCCAAATCATCGAAATTGGAGTCAAAATGTCTGAATTATATGGTTGTAAAGCCCGATGGGTGCACAACTCATAGCTGTAAGTAATAAATAATGAATTCTCAGTCAAAATTGCCAATGATTTTGAGCCATCGAGCATTATGGTTTCCAACCATGAATTCTTCTCAGAATTGTCAGGCTTTGTCCCTGATGGGTATGTACTACTTTGGAGATTGTTGCAGATAATTCAAAGCCTTATTACAAAGATTGGGATCATCGCTTAAGGATTCCTGCTTGGGTGAAAAGATGCCCTAGTGAGTGGGAAAAGCTGGTTGGTCATCCTGAACTCATTTCTAACCCGTTGGGACCAACCTACTTGGGGTGGCCTTAGGGAATCCCCATTGCCTGATGTCCAAATGCCATCACGCTAACAGCCATAAATGAAGTAAAGCCTTGATTCAGGCATCCATGTACAAACTGATAGTGATTCAGACCGCCGCCAATACTTTCAATGTTATTTCAGATTTAAATCAATATTTCCCCCACCCTCAAAAATTTGCTGGGTTGGGTTGAATTTTGTGGGCCCCAATCCCAGCTTTGACAAGCTACCAAATCAAACACTATTAAAGCAGTTGCATTGCACTGAGGAAATAGTTAGTTGATTAATATTTATTTAACTTTTAATAAATATTCCTCTACACAATTCTAGTTTTTTATTATGTTCAAATCTAAACCACCCTTCCTGCCTATATTTCCACAATCCACGGGGCCCATGACCATGTTCACCATGTTCTTTGCTAAGCTCCTACACACAATTATGACTCATGGGCACTCAGCGATGAAATTTCTTCTTGGTTTCCTAACAGTCACGCAAGTAGCAATGCCACTGGCATTCAGGCTTGTCATTTGGGTGCTTAAGCACTTCAATTAGCAGGTTGGTCTAAAAAAACTTGCTCTCCCTGACAATGGGAGTTAGTTGCTAAAGTCGCATGGAGTAACATGACTCATAACATAACTGTTTGGCAAATTGTAATGATAAGGAGAGATGTCCAAGTCTAAGGAATCAAATTGGCTACTTTGTCTGTCTTAAAGAATTCCTTGGATCAGCAGTAATTAAGAGCCAAAAGGCCATGTGGTTACAAGAAGTTAAGAGATCCTTTTTTAAATGTTATTTTAATGACCATGATGATTTCCCATTTTATTACTCTGAAATCAGTTATTAAATTTAAGTTAGGAACAAAATTTGAGCAATTTTGTGAAATACTATGATTGTGAGAACTATATTGCTAAAATTTATGGCAATGCTTCAGAGTCTAATCAAAGTTATCAATTACCTGTTTTATAAATTCTAAGAAGAAATTTATGAGAGGTGTTGATACCATATTGGGGTGGTTCCTGCTACCATTCTTGGTTGGTTTTAATTAAAACAGGTTCAAAACCAGCAAATACTAGAAAGATCAAAGCGTTATATATTTGTCACAATATCAATTTACCTCATAAATATTGAAAAATATCGCCCAAGAAAACCCAGAAAAAGACATGATAGGCAAGCCTACTTTAGGGTTCTACAAATACTTTAGTTAAGATATTGATAATTTGATCATTATAAAAGCTCTAATTGATGTCAATAATTTCCTTGGATTAATTCCTAAGCCCCTGATCTTTAATCCAGAGTATTTCTTAGCCAAGTAACAGAAGCTCAGAACTTGGAGCAATGTTTCTACCTGATATCTTAAGCTACTGTAAACTGAATAATATCATCTAAACGGGTTTATTTAGATTGGCCGTTAATGACTTTAATATAAAATCTTAAAGAAAAAAGGCTTTTTAGTGCTCACTAATGCAATAAAAAAGTTTAGCTACTGATGATTTCATAAATCTAGATGCAATATCCTAAAAAAATATACATTTAGATATTCCGCTTACTCTCTATATTGGTCTCTTTCTCTATGGAGATTGTGTTTTTATATTTGACATTAAGATAATCCCAGTATATTAAATAAGAAACAAGATTCATATAATCTCTATATATGAAATCTACTTTAATAAACCTTTTGCCTTATTGCTATAGGACAGTTACCCTATTTGAAGGAACCTATGAAATCTTGTCCTACCCAATTAAAATTAAATAAGGTTTATGTGAGAATTGTAGAATCAAAGCAATTGTTGACTGTTAGGATCCTCTGGAATTATCACATTAAGCATAAAAAGCAAAGCCCTACAACAGTTTTACCACTGAACTTAGTCTCATCATATGGTTTTGCTATAACTTTGGCGGAATTGTTGAGATAATCCAAAGATTTTTCACAGGGTGAACCCATTGAGTAATTGGGCAGATGATATGAAGATCATCAGCCCAGGACATATTTAAATATATAAAAAGATATGGAGCTATTGCCCCAGACGACACTTTATTTATTTAAAACAACATTTACAGTGGATCCTCACTGTTACGAATGCTCTAAACTACTAACAACCTTCTTCCTCAATTGTCTAATCTCACTTATATCTTAGCATCTTTGGATGATATCATTTCCTTTGCTTAGTAAGTAGTTCCTCTATATCTCATTGGTTCCTGCAGAGTATAGTATTCGATTCTCTGTCACCTTAGTTTGAGGAAATCTTACTCAATATTTTTCAAATGTTGAAATTGCTTTATAACCCTATTTAATGCGATATGATAAAAATTTCTGACCCAAAATCGCCTCAACTCAAGGCTCTTGTTTATTTGTAACTGGTATTATGGTCGGTGTAAACTCCCTAATCCGCCATAGCTATTTAAGGCTTATTGTCCAGTTATATCAGAATCTCAACATTACCCCCCCTTGACTGAGTGATAATGCTCATATTGCTTATATGGCCGGAAGAACTCCAAGTGCACTTGGTTAATGATCTGCCTGCTCACGGGGTCCTTAATAGTATAGGCATCAACACCTGTTTTCTCAATGACTTTAAATGGCCCAATCATGATGCTGGCCAATTTGTGCTTCCAAACAAAGCTTTGTTGGTCAAGTAACAGAGCTATGTCCCCCTCCTTGAACTGATCTAATCTGCTCCACCATACCTGATTGGCAGCAGGATTCTTGATCTTCTTGGCTAAGCTGAAAGATTATTATTCAGATTGTAAATTTGATCATCTTGTCTTCAAGGTTAGCCTAATAACAGTGGGGATACACTCTGCTAGTAGCTTTCTATGTACAATTAAAGCAATGCCAGAAGAGCTAGGTGTCATCCATATAGTAGTTGAAAGGAGCTCTTCCCCTCGGCGGAATGGTAGCTAATATTATAGAAAATTGGAGGTGGAAAGGATGGAACTCCAATTGGAAGGTCAATCTGTTACCAATTTCTGAAGTATGTTCACCAAGGTCCCATTAATGCGTTCAACCATCCCATTGGATTAGGGTGATATGGAGTTGTCAGAACTCTATGGATGCCCATCAGCTCGTTTAACTTTGGAAGGATATGCAAAGTGAAGTTAGTTCTTATGTTGATAAAGATGAACTGATGAAAGCCATTTCGCTGGATGATACATTCCATTACAAACTTAGCCACTGTGACAGCCCCCAAATCGTGTATTTCCAGTGCTTCAACCCAACTGGTCAAATGGTCGATGACCACCAGAATATACTTAGACCGGTTTGTTCATGTTGTCAGAGGACCAATGACATCTAGGAAAAAGTATTTCAAGCAAATGGGGTTTCACTAACCAGTATGAAGTCTTAAGGCGGAACGGCTTTTCCACTTGGCACTGATGGCAGCAGGAAATAGTTTCAAGCATGTCGAAGATCTGCTCTCCCATTAGTACCATGGTCGCAGCAATTCCAGGGCCTTACGTGCTACACTATGCCCAATGGCTCAGTGTGCACTCAAATAATATTAAAATGGCAGAAGACCTGGGGATATTCATAGTATTGTACCTATCCACAGATACAATTCACCATTCTTCTGAAACGTATTGGCCCTTATTCCATCTTACAACTTAATGACTTGGGTCAGTTCATCATCATAATTCCTGCTTAGCATTTTGTCATACATAACGTCACAAATATTAACATAACAGCAATGGTTGGCAATCTCAACAAGCAATCGGCGTTCTGCTGTTTTGCTCCAGATCAGTGGAGAATCATGAAGTCAAAAGCCTTCAGTTTGAGGGCTAATCGGGATAGGCGCCCTTCAGACTCTTTGATGTTCTGCAAACAGTGTTACAAAGCGTTATCTGTTATGACTTTAAATTTTCACTCCATGCAAACACACCCTAAATTGCATATATGCATAAATTACCACTAAGCACTCCTGCTCGGTCACAGTGTAATTATGTTTGTGGCAATTAAAGATTTGAATGCAGTACGCCACTGGGTGCTCCTCCCCTTCATCATTATTTTGGGTTAGGACCGCCCCAACGGTGGAAAGGGACGCATCCATCTGAACAATGAACTCTTTATTAAAATTAGAGTAGTGCAGCACTGGGCGAGGATTAGCGCTATTTGAAGTATATCAAATGAGCATTGTTGGCATTTCATCCATTCTAAGCATCCTTCTTTAATAAATCAAACAGCGGGACTACAATACAACTGAAATTGGCTATAAGGCGGTGGTAATAGCTGATCATCCCCTAAATTACTTGTATATCACACTTACTGTTTGGCATAGTCATCTACCGGATAGCCTCCACCTTGGCTGGTTGGGGCCTCATCCCAGTCACATACATTACAAAACAGAAAGTACTCCAATTGATCATTAAAGAAGTAGCATTTACTTGGCTTAATCTTAATGTTGGACCTTATAAGTCAGCGGAAGACCTCCTCCAGGTGGGTCAGATGCTCAGAGAATGTATGCAAAAAGGCATTAACATCATCGAGGTACACAGTGATGCATGACAGCAGCTGGTCGCTGAGAATGGTTTTCATGGCCCACTGAAATGTCGCTGGGCATTAGATAGCCCTTGAGGCATACAGGTCGAGTTAGAAAGCCCCATGTATATAATAATGGCGCATTTCTTCTGTTTCACCATAGGCAACTCGATTTACCAACAAAAATATATTTAATCCATCACTGAGAAGTTTCAGGCTCCTCTCAAAAGATCCAAGGCATCGTCAATTTGCAGCAAGGGATATGAGTCATTTTTGGTAATGCTGTTGAGCTTCAGGTAGTCTATTACTACCCAGTTGGTGATGTCCTTCTTTTTAACAATCAGAACGGGTGAAGCCCAAGGACTCTTTGATGGTTCAAGCATCTTTGTTTGAGAAGCTTTTTGATCTCCTCAGTTACTACTTCCTCCGCTGCCCTAGTGCTTGCGGATTGGCTGAGATCTGGTGGGGGTGATGATCATCAGTGTCCACTTGATGGACCATTCCCCAAACGCAACCTAAATTGTGATTGTTAATGTAAAGATCTCCTTATTTTTTGAGATAAAGCTATTGCCTGATCTTTCTGGTCTTCTGATAACCTGACTAAGTTTTTGCGCGGTACCACCATTATTACACCAAGCTGTAGTTTGATGAGAAGACCAAATTCATCCAATGAACTAAGCTCAAGAACCTTAAGGACTCCTTAACAGGAATTAAGTTCAGATTGCCACTATATGGTGCTGGCAGACCTTCAGCGGTTCATTTTGTAGGTTTGCAGGTTTAACCTCTAACACTCCATGTCCAGGTAGTATTATGACTGGAGCCACATGGGGCTCAAAGCAATTGCTGATAAGGCCCAATGATCTCCTCATAAAGCCCAGCTGGCACTTCCACCTCTAACTCAGTGTTTGGTATTACTTGGTGCCCAGAGGTGATGGATATAGGCCCAGATGCTCTGAGTGGCAGCCTTGATATTCTTATATTTGCTGGGAAAGGGCCTAGGTTTTTCCCTTTAGTCGATGGTAGCAAACTGGAATCACTTCATCATTATAGGCCAAGTTGAATGTCCCATGTGCACCTATCCTTCGGTACTCCACTGGAGGTAAAGTAAATTTAGATCCAATGTCCCAAAATTTCGAAGGTCTCTTCTATTATATCAACAGCGGTCCCATAGTGTCACATGAAAGCAGTTCAAATTAAAAGGTCATAATTACTGTTAAGTAACACTATCACTGGGGCTACCAGAATGATTGACCCTAACACAACGGAAGTGCACTGTACGCTCCCTCAGAGACCATGTTTTCTGCTCCATAGAAAACCCATACACCATATGATGTTCTACATCGGGTTTTAGTGTTAGCTTCGACATAAACTTATTGGAAAATATGTTGACTGGAGCGCCCATACTATTATAGCGCGAAGCTGGGCTTTTGCTACAACAATGTCACATTAGGTAAATTCAGAATAGGGAGAATATTGACTTTTTAACACTGGACATTTAAGGGTTCTATTTTCCCAAGTAAGCTCAAAATTCTCATTAACTTTAGGGTACTCTTTGACAATACATCTACGGGAAGGGCAACGTTTACACCTTTCAGGGAAGGCCCATCAGCGGCGGAATCTAGCTTGTCTGAAGAAGCTTGGTCAAACATTTTTCAGCATACTGTTTTGTTTGCTCCTAAGGTCCTTCTTCTGCTGCGGACTGGGCTTATGCCAATGTCAGAAAATTTACTCCTCCAACCATCTGTTGATATAAAATTCCATTGTTATACTGAGTGACATCGACTTAAAAAAACTACAATTTGTTCAATTGAGACGTCTGTGGTTGAAATAGCGGAGGTAGAGTGTCTCATCTCTACTCCGCTCCATCTTTACCCTGTTAGTTTTGGTCTTGCTGTACATAGTGGACATGACGTTTGGGGAATATTTGGGCAAGAGACCAGGGAAGCCACATTTAAAACAATTCACCCTGTAGGATCCATGTCCTTAGTTCTCATAAGAAGGTCCAGGTCAATAATTTTTCTAATGTTTGACATAACCAGAGCCAGGTCAGTAGGTGATTGCAATGTTCAGTGTATTTATCCAGGTTGGTAGATAGGCTGCTCACGATTATCATAAGCATGACTGGAGCAGAAGTCAAACTTCTGTGGTTGACTCAGCTGAGGGTGAGACGCATAATTATAATAATAAGACCAGGGGTTACTAGGCGGATTCTGGCCATTATGGAATAATTCCCCACATAAGAGGGTCCAGCTATGGCGGCGGGGTGTTTCTGTTCTGTATTGGGTGGAGAGAATTTGGTGGATATTTGGCACAAGAACTGAACAATTCTGAGCAGGGGGATGTTGCTGTCCAAAATTAGAGAAATGACATTGTTAAGCTCACGGTATGGCTTCACAGTGGAGGTCATTTCAATGCACATGTCTTCTTCAGCTAGTACTCCAGCTCCTATTAACACATGGGCTTCCTCTGCAAATAAATCTAAAAATGCATTGAGGGTCTCATTACGTTGGAACCCAATGGTTAGAAACTCATATTTATGCTGTGACATCTTTGAAGTACCACCAAATAACTGCAACTTGAAACCTTCACTTCGTGGTAAGTAATGGAACTGCTTGGAAGGTAGCAAGTAACTTGGTCGGCGCTTCCAATGTCTAAGGTGGATATCAGTAATTTTGCCTTCCACCTATTGAAGTTCTCCTTCTGATGCAAATTCAAATCATTTGAAGAGCCCTTGGATGTTTCCATTTCAGTTGATCAGGGCTAGCTTTTCAATGAAGACTTCCTCCTTCCACTTATAACTGTGGGCCTTAAAAAGTATACTTCAGATTTGGCTGTAAACCATAACTGGGGTCACAAAGAGGGGCAGATTTAGAAGGCACAGCTGCTCTTAGGGTAGTGTAGTGCTCACCAGCGGCAGGACTGCCATTACCTGGGGGTTATGTTGAGGCAAAATTTAATTATCTTCAGAGCAGTCATCATTATTTATGCGACTCACGCTGGGCGCATATTTGTCATAAAAAGTTCCTTCACAAGCAAACCCTTGTTCTTCCACTTATCAATGGTGAGAAGTCGGGTAAAAGGAAGATGTTGACTTTTGGCCCATGCAGTGTAGACGTTCAGTAGCATCATCCTGTCAATTGGCGAGCTGCCTGCTCTGCTGTCCAAGCATTTGCAGCTGACTAGCTGCACTTTCAAGTTGAGTTAGTACTTTAGTGCATTTCTAAAGGAGTACCTCATGTTTTTACAAGCGGCTTCCATAACAGGTTTGAGTTATGCAATCTCAGCAAGCACAGCCGTTAGGGATAATTCTCCTTTGGTAAACACAATTATTGTATATTTTGGAGTTTTATGATCGGTATTGGTGGTTGTTCAGTGGGCCCCCTGTAGTGAGCACCAGTGTTATAGCTTTGGTGGAATTGTTAGATATGGCAGGGTATTTTGCACTGGGTCAAACTCATTGAGCAATCAAACAGATGATAATAAGATCATCATCCCAGAAACACACTAAAAAATATAAAAAGTATGGAGCTATTGCCCACATACAACACTTTGTTTAATTTAATATATACAGTGGATTCTCTCTGTTCCACTTGCTCTTACTACTAACAACCTTATTCCTCAATCTTTTTGTCTCGCTTGTATCTCAGTGACTTCAGATAATGCCATTTCCTCAGCTTAGTATTTAATTACACCTTATATTTCATTGGTTCCAGAAGAGTATGGTATTTAATTCTCTATAACTTTATATCACAGACCTTACTCAATATTTGTCAAATGACGACATCACCTTTTTTTAGTACTAGATGGATGACGACATCACCTTATCATTCTACTTGGAGGGGATCCAATAATAACCCTTTTCTGAACCAAAATCGCCTCAAATAAGGAGCCCAGATAATCATAACTAGTATCATGATTTACATATTATCTCATACCGCCCTAGCTATTTAAGGCTTGTCTTCTAGTATTATCAGAATCTTAACAGGTTTAATTTGGATTAGGACCACAGAAAACCAACTAGGTTCAACCCCACAATTTCCCTTATAGTTGTTATTGTTAGACCATCTTATTTCTTGTTAAAATTCACAATTAGTAAAAATACTACTAAAACTTTAGGACTCACTTTTATTGCAGACTACCTCCTGCATTATCCAATTACCTAGATCTTTATGTACTCTCAATTTTATCTCCTGCTTCTATTAAGCTTCCAGTTGCGTCTGGTCACCTGAATTAAAGCTATGCAAGGTATATACTCCAATTTCTAGCTGTTAATGAGTTCCTCATTGGATTATAACAAAGTTTTGGCCTTTATAGTCCATTTGTCATTTTTAAGATTTATATACACTATACTAAGCCCACATAAGTGGTGGCACCATTTTCAGTGCTTTACTTTCATTTGATTACTAGTAATTTACCTTTGTCGCTATGGTTGGATACCTCATCACCTTTCTGAGAACAAGAGAGTAAATTCAAACTATTAAGAATTACCTATCAAGCACTTTGTTATATGTGCAATTCATATAGATAATGTAGGGCTCTCTTGAGCATTAAAAAAGCGTTAGCTAGATTAGAACTAATGCCTCATCTCTATTTTATTGTTTGGCTTACTTTTTTTATCTATTAGCGTTCTCTCAATAGCACCATTAGAGGGTTCCTACCTTTCCTGTACATGCCTGGTAGTTTTAAACCCTTATGGTCCTGCTGTATTTATTGCAGAACTATTATAGAAATATCTTCTGTAATAAAGTGAGAGATAAATTTATTTTTTTAGACGAGTGGTGCCCAACCCAAATAAATGGAGCTACCATGCATTTTTATCTGCAAAAGGTCCAAACAAAGTGATTTATTAGAAATAAAAATTCCTAGTGTTGGGGATTCATCTACAATGACTAAATTTACCCAAGATTGAGATTTGATATTTTAGTCTAATGGAATTGTAAAATCTGTGTCAGAGATATCCTATTTTAGAATAGAGTGATGATCAACCCTTTGGAGTTATCAACCTTCTCTGAAGGATGATGCTAAGCTGTCTGATGAGGCAGAAAGGCATATAAGAAAATTGGTCATATCAAATAAGAATACTATCAAATATGGCCATCACAAGTATGGCATTAATAATCAGCAATATTGGTCATCTATTAGGAAATATCTTCCCTTAGGTGCATCTCAAAAATCCTCATGCATACGTACTAAATCTACCCCTATAAATATTCCCCACTTTAAACTAACAAAGTACCATAACTTATGTCCTGATTAGCATAATTTTGGTCTCTTTTCATACAGGATTATATATTTTCGATTGGAATCAGCTATAGCTATGTACTAATGACTTTGTTGCAATTGTGTCAATCTTCGCTAGAGACATGAAACTAATAATTTCGTAGCCTTTGTAGCACCTGTTTATTGTAATTTTTCACGAAATTACAATACTGGTGCTCCCTTCCATGTCTGCTTCTGAGGCTACCTGGTGAATTTATACTTTCACAACCATGAACATGTCTATTGAAGAAAGCCCTTCTTCTGAGGAATCAATGAATATCACCCAATGGGTACACTCCAACAGGAAAGAGATGCCTTCCACTAATAAAAATAATCTGCAATTTCAAGCTTCTATGGACTTGGCCATTGAGGGCCCTAACAGATAATTATCTGATTTAAGCTGTGAATGTTGAAGAAACTGTCAAAAATTTGATAAGGAGTGCTATTCAGCCTGGTAATTGTCCTAATCATGACTGAGCATCTAAAGTTTCTAAGAAACATGATGAACTTATACAACCGAGTGGTGTTACAGTCTACTAAAGTTGGTTTGGCTAGAACTGAGCAGTACCTCTGGCATTATGTACATCCCGCTATTCACCATGTACTCCAGATTTTGGGGTTGCATCATCTCAAAATCCAGCACCAGTTGACTCTGGCGCAACAATTTAGCTCTCAGTTATTCTCATTTTATGAAATGGCTTCTAACTTTGGATGGGATAATCAGGAGGCCATGCTCATTAATAGAAGAGAAATCAATAATATAAATAACCAGTTTGTGAGAATTAATAATGGAGTTGTAGGATTTATTGGCCAAGAAGTATCACAGCAAGTTAGCGAGATCACTCACCCTATTCACCACCATATTACCTCCCTTAAGGATGATATTATATGACTGCTGGATCAATTGTGGGTCAAGCATGAGGAGCGCATTGGTGAGCTTGACGGGCTAGTCCAACATCTTTTCTGAATGATTGGTACTATCGGAGAAGGTGGACCTGGCCCTGTTGGCCCTCCTGGACCGCCAGGACCACCTAATTCCTCTTTGGTAACCCTGGGACCTCCTGGAGAACGTGGTCCTCCTGGTCCAGTGGGTCAACAAGGCCTACCGGGACCAGCAGGTCGAGATGGGTTGCAAGGAGCCCTGGAACATCCTGCTCATCCTGGTTTCTCACTTCCAATGCCTGATACTGAACCTTTGATGATACTAATATCAAGAGTACAAGCGTTAAAAACACAAATTTAAGCCATAGCTCAAGGGTGTTTCTAATCATTGTAAGGCCTTCAAACTGACCCCAATTACTCTTTAACTAACTTATTGGATGGCGTTGATAATGCTCATTGTTTATACGATGCCAACCAAACTATGCAAGAAACTCAATTTGCAAGGCTAAATGCTTCCATTGAACAGTTATCTGCTAGATGTGGAGTACTTGAAAACAAGCAGGATGAGATGATCACTACAATTATTAACTTGAATCAACAACCTGCGAATGATCATCTTGCTCAAGGGGTTTGTAATTTACAGGAGGACCTTAATAATTTAAGACAACAAGTTGACCGAATTCCCACTCAAGCTCATATCCCTGAATCAGAACCTTCCAAAGATGATCCAGTCTTGGTATCAGGTGTACATATTTTGAACAATGACCCCGCTACCTTCAAACCTACTTTTAAGGATAAGTTTGAGCTCGTGAAGGTAGCATCCATTCATTCCTCTTTGTCTATGAGCGTGCAATGAACGGGACAATGGATCAACAGCAAGTCTGGCATATTACCTCTTGCCTAAGCTGGTTCATGCAAGAAATCTAGGTACCTCACCTGAATGTTTGCAATACTTGGGCTCAAGTGATGACTGCCCTTATTAAGGAATTTGGGTGTGATCAAATCCTTTCCAACCAAATGCAAGCCTTTATGAGTATTTAATCAAACGAGGAGAGTCTATCTAAGATTTCACTAAAAGATTCTACCATGAGGCCCAAACTCTTGCCACTTGCGACTGGATTTCCATAGATGATGTCATATAGGCTGTAATGAGTGTGTTCACTTCTTGAACTCAGTTACTACTACATTTGAAATCACTTAAGAGAAATTTCTGATCCATTATTGGCATCAAAGAAGCGCTCATGGAGATTCCCAATGGTGTGGTACACCCAACCTCTGCAAATAACCCTCGTTCTTATATCCATGCTATGCCACCTAAGCCCAAGTCTAAACTGAAGAAGGAAAATTGCTCTTATTGTGGTATCGTGGGTCATGTGGTATCTCAATTTTGGAAAAAGCAAGTAGAGGAGTCAAAAAAGAGGAGTCAGCATAGGGCATGAGACTCCCTATGCTGACCTACCTGCTGTGCCTCCATCGAAATCTTTTAATTCTTCTACCAATTGTTATTTGATATCCGCTCCAGGTGAGCTTGATGTCCCTGATGAATCAGCCAACAAAGATACCATTTCTACTTACGCTTCAGTTTCTTCTTCTTCTAAGTCAATTCAATCGATTTATCCCTCAGTGTTTTCAATCCCAAACTTTGGCACTGATGTGACTCAGGTGGAAGTCATCATGAATAAGGTGAAAGTTTTGGCTATTATTGATATGGGATCGCCCATCAAGGTAATCTGTCCAGCTTATGAAAAAGATCAAATTGGCGCCGGACTTGAACAATTCCCAAGACTATGTAATTGCTTGTCCTTCCTACACTAAGTCTATAGGAGCTTACTCCTCTCTCCAATGAACTTTGGAAAATTGGTCGTCAGCCCCTGCAGTAGTGTTGGATAATAACTGCTATGACATGCTCTTGAGAACCAAGTTTCTCATAGATTTTAATGTGATAATCAGTCTTAAGGAAAGTTACCTTTCTTTGCTTGGGTACTGAGTACCTTTAATTCTACAAGATGTTCTAAATAGCAAAGGCAAACTCAAATGACGTGTTTGCTTGTTGAAATACCCCACTTCAATCTCTCGTCTAGAATACCAAATACTGGGACCAAGAACTATACTTCCACCTCCATCAGCTTGTGCCGCTGAGGGCATGCCTTTATATTCTAACTCTGCGATTACCATTCACCCAAAAGCTCAAGTCATCATTGATATGGGAGTACAAGTATTTGTACCCACTGATCATGTATTAGAGATTTCAGTAATCAAAATCCCTCTCATTTGGAGGCTTTACCCTGCCCTGGTATCCTATATCGTGCCTATGATGGGAATGTTTTAATTCTAACAGCTAATCTCACTTCTTGACCTATGCAATTGAATCACAATAACCCCTTCGCCTATGTGCAGCCTACTCCTGTGAGTGAAATCTTATCCGTGTCAGGATGTGGAGATTTACGTGAATTTGGGCTAGAAGATCCCCCTATCGTTGCTAGAATTGATGTCAAATTTGGGGATTCTCTCACTCCAGAACAACAGCATGAAGCTGAGGCTCTGATTGAAGAATATGAGGATATATTTGCCCAAGGTTCTGGAGCTTTTGGACTAATGAAAGATGGCCAACATCAGGTTAAAACTGGTGATACTCCCCCTATCCAAGCTCAACCATATCATAAATCTAAAGTTGAGGAGTCTCAAGTCTCAGTGGAATTGAAACAACTCCTTGATGCGGGGCTGTTAACGCCTAATAAGATTCCATGGGCCTCCCCTTTACTACTCATTCAAAAAAAGATGTGGGCCACAGAGTGGTTATGGATTATCATTGGCTCAATGATGTTACTTAAAAGGGTTCTTATCCTCTACCTTGCATTGATGATTCATTAAGATTATTGTCTGGGTCACAATACTTCTCAGATATGGACCTTATAAAGTGGTTATTGGCAGATTTTCCTGGCTCTGGAAGATTTTCAAAAATGTGCTTTAATCTCTAGTAAGGGGTTATTTGAGCCTACTTGTATTCCGCAGGGGCTTTTTAATGCCCCTACTACTTTCCAATAAGCCATGGATGGCTTATTTGGGGATTTGAAACTTTCTTGTGTTTTGGTATATTTTGATAATGCTATTGTATTTTCTCGCACTTTTAATATGCAGTTGGCTAATTTAAAGGAAGTCTTTGGTAGGATACGTCTCGCTTCACTTAAACTAAAACCATCTAAGTGTGCCTTTTTTAAGACTGAGATTGAATTCTTAGGTCATAAAGTTAATTGCAAAGGAATTTTTCCCTTATCTTATAAGATAAAAGCTATTTTGGACATGCCTGTTCCCAAAAGTTTGCACGATATTCAAGTGTTCTTATGGATGATTGGTTATTACTGACAATTCATTCCTCATTTTGCAGAGATTGCGGATCCTTTAGTTTACCTTTTACATAAGGAAGTCCCTTTTGTATGGGAGAATCGCAGAAGAAAGCTTTTAATCTGTTGTGCCAAGCCTTATTGAGTGCACCAATATTATCCCATCCTGACTTTTCCAAAACTTTTATACTATTTAATGAGGCCAGTGATATTGCTATTGGAGCCATTCTGGCTTAACATGATATTAATCTAGTTGACTACCCCATCGTGTATTATAGTAAAACCCTTTAAAAAGGCTGAACGCAATTCTAGTGTTACTGATAGAGAATGCCTTGCATTTTTTTCAGCCATCAAGAATTTCCGCCATTACCTCTATGGCAAGCATTTCACTATAGCACGGATCACGCTTCCCTAAAGTGGTTGCAACAAATGAAGGAGCCATTTGGGCGCTTAGCTAGATGGGTTCAAAAACTCCATAATTATATTTTAATATTCAACATCTCACTGTCGCTATTCATCAAAATGATGATGGACTTTCTCAATTGCCTATCCTACCCTTATTCTCTGCTGAGGAGGATCGCATTTATGACTTATTGTTAGACCTGACTCTGGTACCAGGAATATAAGGATGTTATATTTAAGTTATAATCCTTAACTTAAAATACTCAGGTTAAAGAAGGTTCATTATACAAAAAGCTAAGATATAAGTGGTTGCCCTTTGTTCAGCCCTCTGCGAGGACTGATACTATTATGGAGGCCCACCAAACTGTAAGGGATGTGGCTGTCGCTAAGACCTTACAATGGTGAAAACTCATTGTTACTGGGATAACATGCTGGAATCTTTACACGATATGTTGGAGTCTTGTCTTATATTTAACAACAACGTGGTGGAAATCCAATGTTCCAACACAAAATTATGTGCCCTTCTAAACCTTTCTCTACTATGAGAATTAATGTATTGGGTCCTCTCCCTACTGCCGCTTATGAACATCGATATATTCTGTTAGCTGTTGACCATTTTACTAAATGGATTGAAGCTATCTCAGTTTCCACAGTCACCGCTAAGGCTATGGCGTCCTTTCTTTTAAGCAAGTTTTCACCAGGCATGGTAGCCCAAAAGTCCTGTTATAAGATAATGGGACCAACTTCATTTCTCTTGTGGTATTCAAGCTTACTAAGTTAATGGGTACTTATCAGTCATTTACATCCCCATATAATCCTTCTACTAATGGTGCAGTCAAATGGGCAAATGGCACCCTTGTAGCCATCTTTGAAAGATGGCTTCCAACGACCCTAGTAGGTGGAATCTCTATTTGCCTAGTGCAATGTTAGCCTATAGGGTTAACTATCATTGTATAATTACAATGTCTCCTTTTAAAGCCTTGAATGGTCGGGATCCTATCCTTTTCTCAAGTGTAAAACCTATACTTGAGGAAGCTACCCCACAAATTACTGATTTAGGTATGAAGAGACTAGCTGATGTAATTATTTTGTCTATGAGTTTTAGCTTCAAGTTCCCTTGCTGCTGCCACCTTAAAGGAGGGAACAAGAACCAACGCTAGTAGAACTACGCTTCCAGAATATCATGTCAGGGATCTGGTACACTTCTATCACCATATGCTGGGAGGAAGGGTTCACAAACTTGACACCTTATGGGCTGGTCTGTACCATATTATTTATTGTCAGGTTATTGAATACTCCATTGACGCTGTTAATACTGGTAAATTTATCAATATAGTGCATAGTAGATTTCTGCATAAGTATGTGCCCCCTAGCAAGATCTTGAGGAGGGCAATGTTAGGGATTCATCTATGATGACCAAAGTTACTCAAGATCAAGATTTGATATCTGGGTCTAATGAGATTGTAAATTTACGCTGGAGATATCCGATTCTAGGATAGACCAACTATCAACCCTTTGGAGTCATCAACCTTCTCTGAAGGATGATGCTAAGCTATCTGATGAGGCATAAAGGCATATAAGAAAATTGGTCATATCAAATAAGAATACTATCAAATCTGGCCATCAAAAGTATGGCATTAATAATCAGCAATATTGGTCATCTAATAGGAAATATCTCCCTTAGGTGCATCTCAAAAATCCTCATGCATACGTACTAAATCTACCTCTATAAATATTCCCCATTTCAAATTAACAAAGTACCATGACTTTTGTCTCAATCAGCATAATTTTGGTCAATTCCATACAGGATTCTGTACTTCTGATTGGAATCAGCTATAGCTATGTACTAATGACTTTGTTGCAATTGTGTCAATCTTCGCTAAAGACATGGACCTAATAATTTCATAGCCTTCGTAGCGCCTGCTTATCATAATTTCTCACGAAATTCTAATATTTAGTATGGTACCTCAGCTAACAGCTTAGGAAGCCATATCAGAAGGTGAGGAAGCTTTGGGGAAACTTTTGTTTGGCACCCGCTTTAGCTGGTGGACCATGGCGGACAGCATTGTGGTGGGAGAATCAGTGACATGTGGCATAAGGAGGTATAGTTGTAAATTTCTTCATTTATGAGGCCAGAGGTGTCCATCACCTCAACATATTGAGCAAGCTGATGCTCAGCGAAAGTGATGAGAGCTGGCATACAAGTAAGCTACTTGATTTGTCAGTGGTTTTCAGGATAGTTAAGTTAAAAAAGAGAATTTTTTGCTGCCTCAATGCAAGTGCAGCTCGCTCCAAAAGCGAGATCCTCAATTTCATATTTTACATCCTCATCAAATTCATATGGAAAATTTGGGATGAGAATACCCTAAAAAAGGGGTTCCATAGCCCTGGAGATGTTGGCGGTGGAGGGTGTTGTCTGAAGCAGAGGCTGCTTCTACCTATATTTTGTTTATCTTTATATAATGTATAACTGTTTTAGAGTGAAAAAGGTGGGGACATGAATTGGGAGGATTTACAAAAAATTCCTCAAAAGTGAAATCCAGCTTGATGTTATATGGCCAGCTGCTATCATCAATCCATGTGAGGCACTTGAATGGATTTAGCTCAGCCAACACTGGGCCAGCCATCAAAATTGGAGTGTTGGCCAGAGCTGATTGGTTACAGTTAGTTGACCATGGCAGCTCAGCTGAAACTGAGTTGGCCGTGAATCAGGATTCAGTAATCCAGTCAAATTTTTTTAAATTTTTTAAATTTGGATCTTGATTGGGTGCTGCTTTGAGAGCCACACCCAATTTCCCTGAGGCTGGGGTGGGAGGATTGAACACCATTTAAAATTGGGGCGAAGTGGCTGCCAATCCAATGCCAGAAGAAGGAATGGTAGAAGTGGCAGTGGAAGAAGCCATGGGGGCATTTGCACTTCAAATGATCAAGTTTGAAATACAAGGGCAAATGGCGCAGCCATTTTTAACATGTGCCCAGAATGGGTAGTCAGAAGCAGATTAGATCACAGTGCAAGGGGGAATCTTGAGGTGGAAATCATGATGAAATGGGCGGATCATTGAAAAGACATGAGGCCCTGCCAACCAATCACCCCATTGGGAACCACAAACTGCAGAAAGAGATCTGCGCTGTAAATAACCAAACCCTTTATGAGCTCATGGTGGAGGTGTTCAGTGGAGAGATGAGAGGGCAACCCAGCAAACTGGACCACCAAAGTGGCATCATCTGGGAGCCAGGTTTGAACAGTGTGAATGGAAATTTCTTATATATAATTTTCAGATTGGCTGCTGCAGCTGCATCAGCTTCCAAATGGTATATGAGATCAAAATACCCCTTAAAGGGGCAGAAGTCTATAAATCCAGAAGGTTTAAAGACCGCTGTGGCATATAGATGATGGTCACACTTGCATATGGGAAGATATACCCATATTTGACCCTGAGGCTGAACTGCAAGTTGCTCTGTGGGATCTCCAAAGTGCTCTGGAACACTGCCTGGGAGCATGCAAGGTGATGACCAAGTCATAAGGGGACTTAACGCCCAGTAGCATTGGGAGGGCTAGCAGAGCCAGCCTGGGCGTGGTTTGGTGGCAGCTGAAAGACGCCATACGGTGGCGCACCACAACCCCAAGCTGGGGCATCAGTGTCAATTGCATTGACATTGGTAAGTATTGGCTCTATCTAGCTGTTGTTTTTTGTATTTTTTTGAAAATCTGATTTTGGCTTCAATATAGTTATCAAATAGAAAGAAAGATTTGTGAGAGTTAGATTTTATTACTTCCAAAGCCTTTATAAATGATTCTTTAAGCAAGCCCAATTATCCACATTTTGGAAAAATTGTACATTGACTTTTGCCTACTACAGCTGAATGAGAACTTAATGTTTTTAGAACCCAAATGCAGTTATGGAAATCTAAAGAAGGGTTTAAACGCCTATTGGAAGCGTCAACAAGACTTGTCTATCCTTAAAGCCTATCAGGAGGGTTTTGACCTCCTTAAATTGAATTATACTGTGGCAAAGTATATATATGAATACTGTGGTCAGTCCTAGGCCCTCCTTCTTTATGACATTGAGAAAATGTCAATTTTCTATAAAACTCTAGATGTGATAAAAAGCCCAGGTACTGTCCCCTGGTCGGCCATCCTCAAATAAATAATATAAAAAGCCCAGGTATGGTTTTCCATCTGTTAACTTTAAACATACAATTGTAAGCCTCTCTGTAATTATCTCTTCCCAACTATTGTTTGGTAATTTAATAGTGTAAGCTTCACCTGCTGAAACCCTATAAATTTCAGGCTCAAAATCTGCACCTTTCCTTTGGAAAAGTATGCCTTTTTTCTGAGACTTTATCACCTTGGCCAAATGAATATCAACCTGAGTCTAGCCCCTTAGTGTTATTAAAACAAATTTGATAAAACCTATAGCTTCAAGTTTTTTCACACGGATAAGATTAAACCTCATTGATAGAGGTTTTTGTTGGTTTGGCAATATACATCAACGTTCAACTGGCAATCAGATTAGGTTTTTTTCACTTAGAGCCCAATCAAAACACCCGTGTAAAAAAGTAAGTATATTTTTACAAACAAGCCAAGCATACGTTCTGGAAGTTTTAGCCCTGGAGCAATAACAGCATACCAAATAAATGAATTATATTTTCCCTTAGTGATGCCATGATGCGCTGCACCTTATTGTCTTTAAAGATTGATTCCCAAAATGAAATAAGATTTGCCATTACAAATACCTATTTTATGTTTCTTAGAAAAGACATGGAAAACTATCCCACTACTTTCTATGATCAAAAAAAACCTATCATGGTGATGTCTTTAACCCTGAAATAAAGACTTTGTTGTAGTTATTATTACTTTAATTTTTTAAATAAAGAATTTGAATTATTTATACTTTCTGCAACTCTCTCTACCCTCTGGAAAAAGGTGTGGCGTCTATCCCGTGGATATGGGTGCCTTAAGAAACTTTAGATTAAGTTATAACATAGTACCTATAGCTACACTTTTTGTTTAATATTTAGAGCGGATTTATTAAAGACAATTTTACTGAAAGTTCAGGGTCTAGCTGATTTTTAAGTTGGAGATTCCCATCTGAATGACCACTTCCTGGCAGTCAAATGCTTGCTGTATCCAATTATCTAAGGAGCATAATGGTGGCAGAATACTGTACCAAAATCTAATTTAGAGGCAATACTTTGACCTAATCTTATAAGGATAATCTTAAACTTAATTTTTTCTTCAGTTGACACTTAATACAATTTGCCACAGTTGTCTCATGTTATGAAACTCATTCTCACGCCTTTGCTGAATCCCACTTAAGAATCACCTTTACCTCTCATTTGAAAGTATTAAAGGCATTTTTATGGGACAACAACAAATGTGTTACCTGATCATTCTGAGTTGGTTGCATTTTAAGCTTACAGTAGATTTAGTGTAAATTATTATCCCATTTCCCCTTAACGTAAAGAGTAGAAGTAGCTTTAAATGTCTGAGTTACTGAACAACTGACTAATAATTATTTTTTCATGGATTTTCCCAGTTTATACACCACTCTTATTCGTGGACTAAGAAAATGCACTTTACACCATTATGTGAATTACAGTAACTAGAATAATTTTATTTTGCCTGACCTACATTTCATACTATGGAGGCTTAAATAGCTAGAATTATCAAAAAAGCTAAAGTCACTATCAAGATCAACTGCCTAAATAGCTTTAACCAAATCCAAGTTACAAAGAATAGGAATAGCTTACTGAATTGTGCACCATATATAGGTAATCCATTTCTGCGTAATGCTCATTTTCCTAAATGAATGATCTTTAAAGTTCTTAACATCAGATTGGTGCAGCATTAGTAGAATCGTTAGGGGGTGCTAAAATTCTATTTCAAGATCAGATCAGCCTTGGCTAGGTCTGAGATTGTCATTAACCTCTAGGGTTGAGTGCCTCAATAATAACTATATTAATTTATAGAATTTATATATATACTAGCCAAGTAGCCAAGATTTTCTTGTGTTTATGATTTACCAGATAATTGTAATTAATTGTTTAAGTTATTAACTGGTAGATGGCAGTTAATAGTTCTAAAAATATTATAAAAATTAATTATCCAACCATAACTACCATACAAAAAATCAATTAAATCTGGTTCATTAGTAAAATAATTAATCATATAGCCAAAATTACTTTGTTTGTTAAATTAAATAAAAACCTTTACCCTCTCACTTAAAAACAGCTATTAGCATTAGATTAACTAAACCCTTAACCATTTAACTAAAACCATTGAGATCATCAAACCAATCCCAAACTCACAAAACAATTAGCCAAACCCATTTGTTAAATCAATAAAACAATCAAAAACTAACAACCGCTGATTAAAGTATGAATATAACATAAATAAAATTATAACGTTCATCTATAATTGATATATAACTATCATTATAATCCTTAATTCTCTATATCTTATAATAAACTTAAAAAAATATATTATAGTTTTTTTATAGCTTATTTCTATCATAAACTTTATAAAGTATTCTTATTTAACCAAGCTAAGCTTACCAGGGGATGGGCAATACCAAAATACATAATGGGATAGGGGGAGGCGAAGTGTAACTTAATTAGGCACCCCAGAGTAGATGAGCTATCCCTGTTGCCAGTTGGTATGCCAGGTATAGGGGGTTGAGTGCACTACTCTGAGGGGTTTCCTCTATTATGGAGCAGGTGTGGAGGAAGAGGTCCATGTGCAGAAACCAGACTGAAAGCCATGACTTAACAAGTTGTTGAAGCTTCAGCCTCATGTATCCGTATAGACAGGCTTGAAAGTGTTCAAGTAGGTTTAGGTGGAATCTGCTGATTGTACCATGGATGGTGGGTACAGTTTCCTTGAAAGCATCCAGTGCTATGGTTTGGATTGTCCACATTTCAAAGGTAACTATCAGGGATGGAGGGTAGGTGGTATTGGGGATTTGAGTTAGAGCATGAGGAGGCTCCTGGAGATTTATAATTCTTGGTCTTTGTGTGTTATTAACTAACTTGCAACTTCCCGCCAAATGGCTCTAGATGGTGGGCATGCCTCAAGGCGGTGGTGCAGGGTGTCATCCCCTCCATACACTGTGCACTCTTCATGAAGAGAGTTAAGCAATCTGCTGTTCTGTAGGTTCTTCTGAGGCAACGCCAGGTGTTAGCTCTTGCCCTAGTCTGGAAGAGCGAATGATGTGTTATTCTCCATATTGTCTTCTTTGTTGTGAGATCATATGGGATGTCTAAAGCATCCAAGTAGTCAATTCTTGCAATGTCTGGGGCTACGTCGTGTGTGTCCCTCTGGGGGTGGTCCTCTGGATTCCTTAGATTGAAGTGGACTCTTGGCCTTCCTCTTCCCTGACTAGTGCCTGTGAGAGTTACGGTCCACCCTATGTGGTGAATAGTGCAGGGGAGGCGTTTGAAGTGAGGGTGTTCCATAAGGGCCCGCTGGATTATGGTAGTTTGCATAGTATGTGAGCAGGCAGGACGGGGTGTGTGGGTTGGATAGTTTGAGCGCCTGTGCAAAGTTGGCCCTCTCTGCTCTAGACCAGTGTTGTTGTGGGATTTCTGGGGCTAGGATTCCTTTATCCAGGCGCCCAGTATACAGTTGTCATGGACCTCAAAGTCTATAGGCCCATGCCTCCGCTAGAGAGTGGGAAAAAGAGTGTTTTCACCAATACAAGTGGCTGGGTCTAATGCCACACCCACCCCTGGATAAGTGTGTGGATTGAGGACATGAAAGTAGGTGAGAAGGATATTGCGTGTGCGGGGAACCACAGCACAGGAGGATGATTGGGTTAGCAAACGTTACTTGCCACATTAGTCCTGGGGTTCTTCTTTTAGGGGAGGCGACGTGGTTGGACATTTACTGAAGTAGATTGTTCTCCATTGTCTCATTGGAGTGCCCCCATGTCTCCAGCCATACCCCAATGTGGCGGACAGGGTTGGTTGAAGGAGGTGATGTGATTAGAAGCATGAGAGGGTTGTTCCTTCATAAGGGGCTGTGAGGTTTGGGTGTTGTAGCCCAGTTGTTAGTGTACTTGCCTAATAGGATTTTTTTTGTTTTCCTTTTGTTGAACGATGCATTGCTCACAAAAATTATTCCTCTAGTGTGCGTTCCAGCTGGTGGGCATCATTATTGTTAGCTATACCAGAAATGCAGTCATCCGCAAAGGCTAGTACCTTGACTGGTGACTGTCCTTGTGTGGTTACGCCCATGAGGCGTGAGTCAGTGATGCAAAGGAGTAGATCAAAGCTGAAGTTGTACAGCAGCGGGCTGATGGGGTCCCCTTGTTTGAGCCCACTGCTTGGTGTGATCTTGTTGTTAGAAAGCCAGGGCCACATATAGCCATGGATGCTGATTTTTTAAAGAGAGTCGTACAGTTTATGAATCTGGGTGGGAGTTTGAACGCGCTCAGGTATTCCTTCAGGCACAGCCAGCTAAACGGTCATATGCCTTCTCCTGGTCTAGGAATACCAGGACTCAAGTTTCTTTAAACTGACATATGTTGGTGATGTAGTGCATATTGATCCATAGTAAACGCCTTGGTATGAACCCAAAATGATTGGGTGACAGGATATTGGAGGATATTGTGCCCAATCTGGTTGCTAAAATTGTGAATAGTTTTGTATCAGTGTTAGAGAGTGCAATTGGGTGCCAGTTGGCTAGGTCCAGTTTGTCGCCCTTTTTAAACAGGGTTATGACATAGTAGTCATGGCCACCGGGCAGGAGGCGTGTCTCCAGCAAGCACTGGTTCATTGATGCTAAGAGGATGGGGCGATTTGTTTAAAATGATTTTTTAAAATTCAATAGGTATCCCATCAGGCCATAAGCACTTCCTACATGGTGCACTGCGGACTGTGTCCCAGATCTCCTTGTGCGTTATTATGTTTAGGATGTTGTAGTCCGGCAGTGTGCTTTGTATTATGGCGGTGTGTATAAATTCTTAAATTTTTGGGTGTCCGTTGGGGTGTCATGATATAGTTCATGTAGTAGTAGTGTACCCCCATCTTGACCATCTTTGGGTCAGTTGCTAAGTGCTATCAACTTTGTGGACTTGTGTGTATGCGGGCTGGTTGCAGTAGTAGTGGAATTTGCTGAACAAGTACATCAAGCGGGTTTTGCCTTCTTTTATGAACTTACCTTCTTCGATACTTTGATTCTTTGCTGGTGTTTGAAAATGAAGGCGTTTAGTGGGGAGGATATTTTCACCCATTTACGCCCCAGTTGGGTCTTTAGCTGGACTTTGGAGTTTGCTTGAGGTGATCCAGTTCCACCAAGGTGCGCCTAATTGTGGCTGTGTCAGCAGTGTACTTATACAAGGTGAGGTGACAAGTTTTATTTATTATTTTAATTTTGAAATTTGCCCAGGTTTTGAAGGGAACTGATACAAGTGAGGTTTTGAATTCTAGATTCATGGCCTCATGTTTGACCCAGTCAGATATTTCAGGCAATTATATGTTTTTGAGGTTTAGCTTCCTTCAGGTCAACGCCTGTGTGGGAGTTTGGGTTGATGAGAGCTGCACAAAAACGAGTCAGTGGTCAGAGAAATTGATTTTTATTGTGAATATGGAGATATTCAGATGGTTGGTTTTTGGTGTGAGGATGTAGTTAATGCAGCTCATTGAGGTGAGCTTTCCCTCGCATATGTTGGGGTGGGTCATGTTGGGAAGGAGTGGTGACCTGGGGGAGGGTATTGCCTAGGCCTAAGGATGCCTTCATTGCAAAGAACTTGATGTGCCCCATTGGGTATCCCTTGGGGTTAGGCCATCAGTCCATCTTGGGGCTATCCCAGAAGGTGTAGTCGCCCAGTAGGATGGTATCTGATGGGAGGGCGAGTGTTGGGATGGTATTGAGGAATTTTTCCTCTTGGCTGCAGTGCGTGGTTCATGGATGTATGCTATCAAAATTGTGTCCTCTTGGTTTACAACTGTTGTAACCAGGATGTGACCATGCAGATATGAGGGAGAGTTTGTGATTTTTAGTTTTATGTTATTTTAGATGACACCCCACAGTGTGTCATCCACTCTGATAAGTATGGTGAGACCCTGGCTGACCAGGACCTTTCTTCCCCCTGTAGACAGTGGGTTCCTTGAAAGGCCAAGATATCTGCAGGAGGTTTTTGCAGGAATTCCAGCTTTTTGGCTTGAGAAGCATGAGCCCTGTCTCCTGCGATGTGTAGCATCCCTATTGTCACTGAGGTGCCCACGGCGCCTCAGGAGCAGCAGGGAGGCCTCCCAGCCCACACCCAACGATCTTTTTGCTTCCCTGCTTCATGTTTCTGGGCCAGTATATTCTGTGGCATCATTTGATCCCATATCCTGTGTCAATTTCTCTTGGATATTATAGTTTTTAGAATTTGCAGCAGTTTTTCCCACTCATGATTCATGGTGGGCCGGTGTGGTGTGCTGATTTGTTTCTGTGGTTTGAGGTGCGAATTTGGAAAATAGGGTCCCATTTTTTCGCCCATAGTGGAGCTGAATTGTTCTGCTGATTTTGCGTGGTTGGTACCATTTGGTAATTCAGTTGCATTGTTGAGAAAAAATTTTATTTTTGGCATACTGCTCTGATTGGGTGACTTGGATAATTTCCTCCATGCCTCCTCAGCTTGGACAGTCTGTTCTGATTGGTTGGCTCTGCTGATTTCCTCTATGTTCTGCTGAATTTTGCCAGGATCAATGATGGAGGCCACGAGTGATGCAGCCTTGGCCGCTTCCCACTTGCAGGCCTTCTTCTGCATTTTGCATGCTTTGGAAGTTACTGGTTCTATGAGGAGGTAGTGCCCTTCCTCTCCACAATGGAAAGCGTAGTTGGCGTCAATAATTTTACTGTATTTTATGTCATCTTTATCCATGGCGTCATTGCAGAAGTCTGGAGCCATGATGCCCTCCTTCAAAGGGCATGCATGTTCCTTATGCCCCAATGCGGTGCAGTAGTTGCATATAAATGGTGCACATTCTGGTGTGACGCAGAATGGCTCTGACACCTTCCCATCTGGGAGGTGAAACTCCACTGTATGAGTGATTATTCTTGTGAGCTCCAATGACCACCTCATGGATTGGATGGATCATAGCGATTGCCTTTCCAGTACACAGGTTCAGCATCAGGTGAAATCATTGTAATTCGAGTTGTTTAATTTCTCTATAGTTGGTAGGTCCCACTTGGATCTCCTCCTAAATTTGCTTGTGGGGAAGGGTGGTAGAGAGCTAGTTGAAGGAGATGAACAAAGTGTTCACTTTGTTCCATCTGGTGCACATGGTGCACACAATTTATTTGCCCTTAGGGAGGGCAACTTTGATGCATACTTTTGCAGCGGTGTCTTCATCTTCTTCAGTCTCAAATCCCAGATTGACCCAGTCGCATTGGATTGTATTGATGTTAAAATACACCTTGTAGGGGAAGAGGGAGGCCTGTGCCTCACACTTTCTCCCACAGAGTTGGAGACTTTACCCCTAGGTAGAGTTGATCCTGTGCTCTACCTCTGATAGGGGTTAGGTATTATGGGTTTTCATGTATTGTTTATGTCTCATGGTGAACTCCTAAGCCTGGGAGGTGCCTCAGTTTGTGGTTTTTCGATGGCTATGTTTCCCAGTCTCCCTCCAGGGCGTTTCTTGCCCTTTGGTGCACCGTTTTTTCCATTGTCTGTTATGACTTTCTCCCAGTTTAATTGGGATTTGTTGAATAAGCCCATGTCTCCTGTGTGATTATTAAAAATTGCTGTTAAAATCAAATTGTAGCAATTAATGTTATCATTACATGAAATAAAAAAAACTTTCAAAGTACCTGTGCCAAGTTTGGTAGTTATTGGTTAATTTATTCATGAGATAGCGCATCCTATATATAATATAATATCAATGATATTTTTAGAATGAGACATTAGCCTAATTTTCACTAATACCTCATTTTCCAGCTTTTTTTGTTTTAAAGTTTACAAGGTGATCCTTAACACAAAATTTATTCTAATAGATGTCTTTTTAAAAACTTTAAGAAGAACTTAAGATTTATCGAATCAATATTAAACCACCAACCCTTAATAAAATTTTAATTGAACGATCAAATTAACTAAACATCAATTACTTACCTGGAACCATTAAGCCCATCAAAAAAGCCTAAATCCAGCATTTACCACTTCTCTTAAAAACCAATTGTTGAATTTTTTTCAACCAGAAAACTACTAACCATTGTTTTTAAAACCTAAGAACTTATTAGAATAAATTATTAAACCAAAACACTTTGCCAAAATGATATTTAATTGCCATTAGAATATTATGCTTTTTTTAATCTTATATAAAACCTTTCCTTTAAAAAAGATAATTAGGCTTTTTCTAAAACAAAGCCAAACCATTCAGTAAATTATTTAGAGTATTTGTGTCAAGTTTGGTGTTTTTGGTTTATTTATCATGACATAATGTGTCTCATACATACATACATACATACATACATACATACATACATACATACATACATACATACATACATACATACATACATACATACATACATACATACATACATACATACATACATACATACATACATACATACATACATACAAGTGTTGGCAAGAAGGGTCCCATGGTCCCCTTGCCTTGAATATAACGCATGCATACACACTTTTCTTTCCTGTGAGAATCAGTTTTAAATTAATTTTGAATTTGAGTCAGATGAGTCAATTGAGAAGCGTATTAAAATTAAAAACTTAATTCTTTGAAATTGAGAATGCAGCAGCCATCGAGCACAATGCTTGCATCCACACCAGCCACTCCACCTATTTAGGGTAGTGGGCTGGCACCACTGGACATTTGCCAATCAGCGCCCAAGTGCACCAGGTTGGTCTGCCAGCCCTCCTAACACTATCAGACACTTTTCCCTCCTAAGGACTTAGCACTTCATTTGGCCCAATCTCAGCCTATTTGGATTAACATATTTGAATTACCTCATTTAGCTGCATAATTCTGTCTCTGAATTGATTAAAGCCGCCTTTTTCCATATGATGATCACCAAATCATTGGAGTTGGCGATGGAAGCATTTGCTTCTTCTGGGTCTGTCAACTTCTGGCCGTTTAAGGGCTGTTTTGACTTGGGGTTTGTGACTGAGGAAGCTTTAGTGGCCATAGCCCAAATAAATCTAATATATTAAAATACCCCAATCTAATCACTCAGACCCAATTACCATCTGACATAACTATGGTTATGAAGCTGGTGGGTCTCCCACCATCTCCCCCAGCATCTCTTTGAGGAGATGCTTACTGGCATTAGCCAGTATGGGGGAACCCCATAATCAATTTTGTGGTCCTACAGGGTGCAAAGTTCTGTGTGGGACCTAGGGAATTTGTGACAATTATTCTGCATCTTGTGGAAATTGCCCACCAAATTTCCCCCTGCACCATCATCCCCTCAGCTCCTGACTCTCCTTTCTGAGATTGAGTTGAAAACAGCTGGTCAGTGTGCCAGGTTTGTTTTGAAATTAACCATTCAAAGGCAAAATGCCCTCAAATGGTGGCCCACGATCCTGTGAACCTCACAGCTGTGGGGTAATGCAATTCACCGCCTTTGCTGTCCCCCAGTGGGGATTAATTTTCCACCCCCAGCAGTTGCTAATTTTTGGATTTGACAAAAGGTTGGGCCATTGACTCAATTTAATCAAAGCAAACAAAAATTTTGAAAATTCAGGTGCATAAACAAGTGATTCAGCCAGGGCCAATCAAGAGCCCACATGGATGAATGCAGGGAATCCATCATCAAAAAATTATATAATGACTCAACTAATTACCTCAGTATTATTGAAACCCCCTCCATCAATGACAAATCCCTGGAGTGTTTCAGAGGAGGTTGATGAGTTGGATCAGCCAGTTTCTGAATGATTCAATTGTCCATCACTAGCTAGACTTTTTTTAGTACTAGATGGTCCCAACCCAAGGGGGTAATTCATCGATGTTAGACTTTTTGAGCTAGATTTTGACAATTTTGCAGGCTGGCATTATAAACTAAAATCCAAAAAATAAATTTTCAAGCCAACCCACTTATTCGCAATAGTTGTGACAAAAAACTAACTGATGCCACTGCCAAACTTTACTTAAGTAAAACTTCATAAACCCTTTAAACCAGACTTCCAGAGGTAAAGTTCCAGCTGATTTTGAGGATTCAGTTAATGATGACATCCATCAAATGTACCAAAATACAAGTGTAGCAGTTCAGGCTGTTGCTAAAGCATCCCAATTTTACCGTTCAATAAAAAGCAGCCCCTAAGGCTAAAGCCGCCTTTTGTAAATTAACTTGATACAGGTGTAAGGTGTAAGAAGATATCATCAATTATGTGGCAACCTTAGTATCTGCTGACATCCTCCACAAAAACACTCCCCTTGATCTCCTTGATTCACATCCATTAGCTCTCCCCACTGCACTGTTAGCTGCAGTAGAGCGAGTATCTTTTGAAAAATAGTTGTAGAAAACCCCCTCAAAAACCATCTTCACCCTCTGATATTTCGGGATAGGTGTGAGCCTGTCTTGATAAAACAAGAGGTTAAAGTGGGAATTTTAACTTATTGCTTTATTTACATGCCTTTTTACTTTTTGTATCAGCAAGAAGGGTCTCCTGGTCCCCTTGCTTTGAATAAAACATACATACATACATACTACTTTTCTTTCCTGCGCTGATCACTTTTAAATTTAAATATGTAATTCAAGTCAGATGAGTCAATTGAAAAGTTTATTAATCTTTTATCTTAATTCTGAAATTGAGAATGCAGCAGCCATCAAGTGTGATGCCTGCATCTGCGTCAGCCACTCTCTCTGTTTGGGGTAGTGGGACAGCACCACTGGGCATTTACTACTCAGCGACCAAGTGCCAGTTTTGGGTCATCCAGCCCTCCCAAGAATATCAGACATTTTTCCCTCATAAGGCTTGGCACTTCAATTGCATTTTATTAGCCTATTCAGGTTAACAATATTGAATTACCTCATTTGACTTTGCGATTCTATCTCTGAAGTGAGTACGGCTGCCTTTTCCCATATGCTGTTCGCCAAATCTTGGAGTTGGCAATAGAAGCATTTTCTTCTTATGGGTTTTTAATGAGGTTGTTTAAGGGCTATTTCAACAAGGGTCTACAACTGAGGAAGCTGCAGCGACTGCAGCCCAAATAAATTTCATATTATAAAAATACCCCATAATAACAATCACTCAGACTCAATTACCATCTGACATGCTATGGTTGTGAAGCTGGCGGGTCTCCCCTCCCATCTTCCCCCCAGAAGCTCTTCAAGGAGCTACTTACTGGCCTCAGCCAGTATGGGGGGACCCCTATAATTGATTTTGCGGTTCTACAGGGTGCAAAGCGCTGTGCGGGACCTAGGGTAGTTTCAACAATTATTCCACCTCATGTGGAAATTGCCCGCCAAATTCCCCCCCCACACCATCATCCCCTTAGCACCAACTCACCATTCTAGGCTCAAATTAAAACGGCCAGGCAGTGTGCCCAGTCTGTTTTGAAATTGCCCATTTGAAGGCAAAATGCCCTCAAATGGTGGCCTACAATCCTGTGATCCTTGTGGCTGGGGGTGCTGATGATTCTCTGTCAGATGCAGTCCCCCAGTGGGGATCAGTTTTGCCACCCCCAGCAGTTACTGTTTTTTGGAATCAACAAAAGGTTGGGCCTTTGACCCAACCAATCAAAGCAAACAAAATTTCTTGAAAATTTAGGAGCATCAACAAGTGGTTCAGCCGGGGCCAATCAAGAGGCCACATGGATGAACGTAGGAAATTAATCATTAAAAAAATCCAAAATTGAATCAACAAATTACCTATCCATTAATAAAACCCCTTTATCAATAACAATTCCTGGAGTGTTTAGGAGGAGGCCAATGAGTCAGATCAGCCAGTTTCTGACTGATTCAAATGTCCACCGCCAGCTAGCTTTTTTGAGCTAGATTTCACAATTTCGCGGGTGGCATTATAAACCAAAATCAAAAAAATTAAGCCAACCCACTCAGTTGCAATAGGTTCAACATTAACCCCAACTGACGTCCATGCCAGAGTTTACTTAAAGAAAAACTTCAGAAAACCTTCTAAACGGACTTCCAGAGGTAAGATTTTTAGCTGATTTTGAGGATTCAGTTAAGGATGACATCCAAAAATGTACAAAAATGCAAGTGTAGCAGTTCAGGTTGTTGCCAAAGAAGTTAAAATTTTGTACTCTAAAAAACCAACCCCTAAGGCTAAAGCAGCCTTAGGTATGTAGGAATCCAGCTTCTGGGTGCTCTCTGGTGCTTACGCCACTGAATCCCACAAAAGTTTTAATAAAATTAAATAAAAGTACTCTAAAAACAACTTGGGTTTTTATGGTTTTTAGTAGGAGCATGGGAGTAAAAAAAAAAGCGATCCCCTCAAAATCCACTTGATCCATATTTAAACTGATTTCAAGGGTTGAGGGGAATTTGAGTATAATTTGTTATAGATTTGATGCTTCTGAATTAGAAAATATGTGTTTTAATACTATCAGATTGTGGGTTAGCTCATATAAAATGAAGGTTGGGGTTTTGGGGAAGAATGTTCCCATGTGCTAAGGTTCAGATGTAATTTACCCAATCACCATTGAATAAAATACTTTTACTTTGGGGGACCTCCGCCACCCCCTATAAAAGGGGTGGTCCCCGTGAAGGTGCTTGGAAGGACCTAGTGGTGGATGGGGGCGTTCCTTCCAATGGCCACCTATGGTCCATTGAGTGGTCAGGGAAATCCAACCATTCTATTTTTCATTTTTTGCCTGAGCAGGTTTCATCATGCATTACCCTGATTAATGGGGTTTCACCGTGAATCAGCCAGGGTCTTTAGGCCAATATTGTCAACATTCACATTAAATTTGCTCTTAAGGGCATCTGAGAATTGCAAATTGCCAACATTTTCCTTTTTGCTGAATTCAACCATAAACATTATTATTTTTCAGCTGCAATGGCAAATGTCTGATATCACCCCCCTCAAGAATGTTGGGAGGAAAATATAGACGTAGGATCAACCATGTATGCAATTAATTATGATACCAGTAGCTAGAGTTTTGATAAAGTACTTTTTCTCTCTTGTAGATGATGGTAAAGGGACCCTCAAAAATTGATCCAAGCTTACTGCTTCTAGTTGTGATGCAGTTATGGTAGTACAACACCATGTCAGATACTTGGAAGGTAGGTAGGGGGTTTGGAACTCATTGGCAGCCTGCCTCTCTTTTGTCGCTGTTTTCACTAAATTAGTCATAGCTTTAGAATGAAGTTAAATTATGCACTGAACCAATCTTCTCATAACTTTTTCTGGTTCCTCAACTCTAGAAGAGAGTACATCCTTAGCTAAGAGGGCAGGTATTCCTAAATCCCACCCATACAAGACATGAAATGTTTAAAATTTTAAAATCTGGTGATATCTAATCTGGTATGCCATAAGATCACTAGGTAGATATTGATCCCAAAGAAGAGGATCAGAGGAGGACAATTTTTGGAAAATGGAAACCAGGTTCCATTTGCTCTTTCCACGGTCCCATTGGTGGAGGGGTTATATGGAACCAAGAAAAGTTGTTGTGCTCCCATAGATGTGGCCAAGATTTTTACTACTCTGGAGGTGAAGTTCTTACTATCGCAGAGTAGTACTTTGGGTAACCGTGACATGTGAAGATGTGTTGATGTAAGAAGGTGGCGGTGGCCTTATCTGTTTGGGCAGGAAAAGCCACGGCTTCAACCCACTTAGTGAAGTTGTCAATAGCTACTAGTATAAAATTTTTTCGCTAGTAGACTGAGGAAGTGGACCTACCTATCCAAGCTGATGGTGTGTAACGGTTGTTGAGGGTTAGTTGGTTGATATTGGTATCTAGACTTGAAACCAGATTTCTTTTTACAAGTAAGGAAGAAACCAAAACATCAACGATAGATTCAATCATTCCATCCCAGTAAACAAATTTTTAATCCAATCATATGATAATTGCCCCTCAATGACCTAGTGTGGAATGTGCTTCTAAGATAGCAGGTACGCGTTATGAGGGTCGAAGGTATGGTGGCCATTTTGTCCCACCTTCTTATACAACTTTTCATCCTCAACTTTAGTGTTACAGGAGTGCCGGGTTAACACCTTCTAAACAGGCTCATCTTCATCATCCCATTCATTGGGGGTCATTAAAAGGTCATGTAACCTCTCCACCTCACTATTATCCAAGTGAAGGGCTGGTAGCCGAATTAACCTCATCAATATTCAAGTGATGGGTTTCAGCGCGGTGTTTAATCTTCATATCATAAAGCTGGAGCTCTAGAGACCAGCGAGCTAGCTGACCAGTATGATCCTTCAAGTTCTGTAACCACTTTGAAGATGTATGGTTTTTAACTAAAGTGAAGGTGGTTCCATAGAGAAAAGGGCGGTAGTTCTTTACAGCTAACAGAACAGCAAGGCACTCCTTCTACATTACACTGTAGTTGCGTCCCGCCTTTGACAGCATCTTACTAAAATATGATACAAAATGGTCAACACCGTTTTCATCCAATTGGGCTAAGATGGCCCCAACAGCGTAGTCTGAGGCATCAGTAAACAAGATAAACGGTTTAATATAATCTGGGTGCCATAAGATAGGACGTTGTTGTAGTAGTTGCTTCATTGTCTCAAAAGCGGCTTTTTGTTCAGCACCCCAATAGAAAGGGGTATTCTTAGTTAATAGCTGGATAAGGGGCTCACTGAGTTGGGTGAACTTGGGAATAAACTAATGGTAATACCCCATCATCCCTAAAAAAACTGAATATCCCGTAGATTTTATGGTGGAATTTTTGAGATGGCTTCGACCTTGTCCTGCATGGGTCTAATTCTTTCTTGGGAAATGGAGTGGTCAATGAAATCCAATTTTCTTTGAAAGAAGGTACACTTGGAGGGCTTCAACTTAATATTGGACTTATGTAACCGTTTTAACACCTCTATCAAGTGATCAAGATGTTCTTTGAAGGTTTTTGAGTACACCATGATGTCATCAAGATAGACGATGAAACAAATTAACTTAAGGTCCTGCAAGATGTGATCTATAGCACGCTGAAAAGAGGCAGGTGCGTTGCACAACCCTTGGGTTAATCATAAGGGTTGGAAGAGACCTTCACTACATATAAGAGCCCATTTCTCTTGATCTTGAAAAGGAAGGTTTATTTGCCAATAGCCACCGGCCAAGTCCATGGCGGAGAAGAAATTAGAGCCAGAGAGTTAAGCCAGGGCGTCATCAATGTGAGGGATAGGATAGCTAACCTCCTTAGTGAGGCTATTCACCTACGGTAATCTAATGCTAGCTGATGACCTCCGTTTTTCTTTTTAATTTGTAATAGGGGTGAAGACTAAGGGCTTTGTGAATGGAATGAGTAACCCCGCGTCTAATAACTGCTGGAGTGCTGTCCTCATCTGTTGTTCCTCCACCTTTGACTTATTATAAAGGTTTGGACCTAATAGGCTGGTCATCACCCACATCAATGAAGTGGCACCAGCCCTTCATTTAGCCGTAGTCAGTATCAGATTTGAAGAATATGTCACTATAGTCTTCTAACAAGGTATGAACTTTTTCCATTTCCTCTAGGTTCAGCTTATCCGAAATATAAACATTGGGCAAGGTACACACCATGTTGTCCATGGGTAATCCCAAGACTGCCATAGAGCCAACAGAGTGGATATGTTCAATGTCCTCTACGGTGAGTAGGAAGCCTCTGCCAATCTCTTGGTGTTTCTGTATGATCATGTCCTTCCCAGTGAGATTCCCAGTAGAGTGGTAATAGGCCTCTGGTAGGCTGGGTCTAGTATCCCAGGAAAGACACGAAGCTCCAAGAGACTATCACCTTCAATACTTAGGAGGTGCAACAATCGATGGCATGGATTATGAAGCGTGATCTTAGTGTCAACCAATCTTTGTTCACCAGGATTAATCAAGACCTCATCTGCAGCGTAGAAAGGTATAACATTATGCATCCACTAGATCGCCAATTTCTTTGTGTTTCTCCTGGAAGTGGAATAAGGCAAGGTGATAGCTGAAAAAGGGGTATTCAATCATGCAAGAGTATTCATTCATGCAGGGCTCTTTATTGTTTAAGATTAAAAGGACTTCATAGTTGAGTAAAAAGAGGACCCCTTGCCTCAGGTTGATTATTCCTTCGTACTCAATCATAAACTGAGTGCCATGAGCTTATTATATGTGTTGTTATCCAGAGCCTCCGCAGGGTCTGATAGGATAAGCTTCCCAATTCGAATGGGAAAGGAAGAGTATGCCCAAATGCACGGGTATTGGTGGGGCCAGCAGTTCCAAATCCTTGCATGTACTCCAAGTCAGGAGCTAGCTTTATCTATTTAATAAGCTTAGTGGAGATTGCGTTGACTGGGGAGCCAGTGTCCTGGATGGCTAGTATTTGGACCTTTTGAATGACCACTTCAACCTTAGTGAGCGTTCCTCCAAATTTAGTTAACAAAGCTAAGATCTCTTTGATCCAAAAGGTGGAGGTTAGCTTTATAGCGGTCTCAGGGTATTTGTCCATGATGAATTTTATAGGATGAGCCCGCTGAAGAGGGCGTATCAAGCCAGCTAAGAATTGGTCACCATCACTGGTAGTGTCAATCACTTTTGGACACCCTAGAATTTGGCTGAGGTACATCTCCTCAGGTATGATGGTCTCATCTACTCCTCCAGCGTTCAAATGATCAGGCACATCTATTTCTGCAGGGGCTCCCAATATGTAGTAACTTATGTCATCGTAACCCCCTCAGATTCGTCCCCAAAGGTATTCTCAACAACTGGTAAGGCCGCGATGGAGTTAGGAGAGATGGCTTTAGGAGATTGAATAACCTTAGGGTGCACATTTACCAGCTTATCTGGAGAGGTAGGCACAGAAGCTTTAGTGAGCTTGTGTGGGCGTTTGGTTGTTACTTCCTTACAGGGTGAGGGAGAAGGTTTATCAGGGAAGATAGACACAGGCGAGCTCATTCCCAACTCAGCGACAATTGTCTTGGCATAATTGGAATAGCGCCAATTCTACTAAAGCCTCTTTAAAATTGCGGATGTTTGTGAAGTGGCGTTTCACTGAGATAATATTTCTGGCTAGAGAAGGCTGAGACACTAACCCGGTTAACAGGGAATTTATAGCACCATCAAAGGTAATCATGTTTTTGGTTTAAAACTTTTGCGCATCAATTATAAATTTGTTCACCAAAGGCAATTGTTAATTCACCATTATACATACTAAGGCGCATAAAGGCCTGTTTTTCCCTGTATAGACTTTGCTTTAATCCAACTTTAGCTAGAAGATCCTCCTTCACCTCTGCCCAGGTGTGCAGAGGGTCCAGGTAAGGAACTATTGTTTCTTGCGCTATGCGGCTTAAACAAGGAAGGATGGGTTGCACTTTTTGCTTGTCTGTTGCACCATCCATGCAGCTTTCTAAGCATACAAAAAGGTAGCAATACTCCCTTCACCAGGGATATACTAGTCATTAAAACATGGTTTTAGGGCGCTGCTCAAGTTCAGTGATTCAGTAGGGCGCTTGTGAGTTGCTTTTCCAGAGCAATTGAACATGATTCCAAGTGATGAGGAAAAGTGGGATGGTTACTCATGTTTGTAGCTTTATTTATGATGAATTTTGTAATGTACAGGGGTCCCCTGTAGTAAGCACCAATTTGTAGGAATACAGCTTCAGGGTGCTTAATAGTGCTTATGCCGCTGGATCCCAAAAAGCTTTAATAAGAATTGTAAATTAATGCTAATAAAAACTTGTTTTATAAGATTTTTATTAGGAGTGAGGGTAAAAATGAAAAAGCGATCCCCTCAATATCAGCCCAATCCATATTTAAACTGATTTTGAGGATTGAAGGGAATTCAAGGATAGTTTTGGAATAGCTTTGATGTTTAAAAATTAGGAAATATGGTTTTCACTCCTATAAGATCATGTGTTAATTTTTATAAAACAAAGGTTGAGGTTTTGGGGCAAAAAGTCTTCATACTGTAATGTTCAAATGTATTTTACTCAATCACTGTTGAATAAAATACTTTCACCTTGGAGGACCTCCACTACCCCTATAAAGGGTTGGTCCTTGCAAAGGTGCTTGGAAGGACCTAGTGGTGGATGGGGGCGTGCCTTCCAATGGTCACCCCATGGTCCATCAAGTGGTTGGGGAAAACTGACTGTTCGATTTCTCATTAATTGAATGAGCAGGTTTTGTAATGGTATTACCCCAATTAATGGGGTTCCACCATGAATCAGCCAGGGTCTTTTGGCCAATATCGTCGACTTTTACACTAAAAAGCTCCTATGGGCATCAGAGAATTGCAAATGGCCTGCATTTCCCCTTTTTGGCTGAATTTGATCTAAAACGTTATTAGTTTTCAGCTGCAAGGTCATTGTGTCTGACACTAATAAACTGAGTAGGTAACAAGAAGTAAACTCTTTTAAAAGAGGGTTCATCTCAGCCTGCAGTACCATTTCAAGCGATGTTGTAGATCAAAAGAAACAATGATACAATTCATTTGCTTTGTGTAACATGAAAAAGCCAACTGTAAATGATGGAATTAACAGGAAATTTGTAGTCTCATATAACAACGCGTATTGACAAGCTCCTAAATTAAGGAGCAGGATATGGAACCTTGGGAATCCTCAAAAGAAGAGAAAGAAGTATCATGTTCTTTACCGTTATAATATTTAGTTCACTTCCTTAATAGTATATAGTCATGAAGGTCTCAGATTCCACATGTACAATCAATTATTTTGAGACATTAAAGATCCTTCAACGTTAGCACTCCATTCTTCAAGTTGAACAAGAATTCTTTTCTCTTTAGAACGCTTTTCAAGCATTGTTTGGCATTATGGTGAGGTCTTCTAGAAAAAGAGCATAGATTAATTAATTGTTTGGTTATCTATGATATTAAATGAGGCCAATTTTGGGAAGATGAAAATGAATCCTTACTAGCCAGAGGCAAAACTGGTTTGTCTAGACGGGTCATATTTCTCAGATATAAATAAAATTGCGCTTTAGTCTAATCAGGTGCAACTGGACCTTAGGGTAAAACCAGGTTGAAAGCAAGCAGGTATAGTGTTGTCCATAGTGAATAGTTAATGGTAACCATAGATTGCTTGGGCCTAATAGCAGCTGGATAATACAGTGTAGCTTTATCCTTTGTTACAGAAGTTGGTATAAAAGCCTGTTTTTGGTTTGCAAGGATCTTATCACTATTTATTTTTTGATTAGTAATAGTTTGACTTGCTCCCTAATTTTTATCACTCAAATTTTTAAAGTTATCATTTCCAATACAATGCTGCTCAGACAGAAGTCTATATGTTCATTTTCTGCTTAGTTGCTTCCACCTGGGAACTCTTATAAGTTTGTTTAAAGAAGATATGCTTTTTCCATGAGTAAACTTCGCCTTACAACTAGGTTTAGATTTAGTTGAAAAAGGAACAGAAAAAAGTTGATAGTGAAGGCAAGACCAGGATTAGACGACAACATTTTGTTTTCTTGAGAGCTTGTTATTTAATTTGATGGCGTTTTCCATCCTGAACTTTTTTTTGCTTTCTATATAACGCCAATTAAGGGAGGCAACCAAGTTTTTGTGGTTTAGATGTCACTTTAAAGCTTAGGTCTCAGAGTTTTTGCATTGCATTTGTCTAACTTACTTACCAAATTGGACATAAATGTCGATAGAGTGTCTGTAACTCTCTCATTCCCAGCGAGAGGGTGCACAATGCACAGCCACACTGCAAGGAAACTAGTTTTCAGCAAGATTGGAAACAAGGCACCTTGGATGGTGCCAGAGCAAAAGGACTCAGGGCAAGGGTATACAACACTTAGTATAGCTTGAGATAACAAATAAACAATTTTACTTGGTTAAACACCAAAGGGGAATCCATAACTAAGTGGATATTAGTGTCAGGGTGCTTAGGGTGCCTCGATCTGGAGGGGACTAGGGCTGCCCAGTGGTGCGCCAGATAATGTCATTACTTTTGTTAGAATTAATTAGCCAATGTTGTTGGAGACCTTCTCATGAAGGTTGGCGCACATGCTTGCTTAAGGGATCATGCAAAACGTAAACCCAATAAAAGATTTTTATTAGGAAGTTGAACAACAAGAAAGGTTAGCCTTGAGGGAACATAATTAACTATGGGGTGGAAGTCATTAATCTGTGTGAAAAGCTAAGCGCAAACGCACCAATAAGTGCACACTACCATTTGATATGGTACTGTAGCTCGAGGTAGTCCAAACTTGGATTATCACTTGCAGCTGAATTTGTCCAGGGGCAACATTGTAAACAGAATGGTTTTTGAACCACTGTTTCCCAAGCTTCCTTAATGAGCCATCTGGATTATTGATGTAGATGGTTCGTTTTAACGCCCTAGATGTAACGCAGAGCCAAGCATCATGTGCATCCCCAGGACCAACCTGGTAATATTTTGCCTGTACCCAGCGTTGGTTCAGGGTATGTTAGGCTCATGAGGCATTCCAACTTAACCTTTTTGGCCTCCTTACGTCCAGCCTTGTTGCTGTAATCTGTGCCCTCAAATTAGCCATGTAAACATGACACTGAAGTTCTCTGCATGTTTGCTTAACATGTTTGAGTAATTTCCAGTCACTTTAGGAATGTGCTTGAATGTTAATTAACCTGACAATGCAGACAACGTGAGTTCAGTATTAATGGTATCTCATCGAGATAGACTTTGCATCCTCATGCTAACTTCAAACAAATCACATAAGCCAGAATAAGGATTAAAATGTCCTTCTTTCATACTTATTGGAATCTTTGGGGCCATAATTAAAAAAACTTGGAGGTTCCCCATGGGCCTTGGAGCCCCTCAGGCCCTCCAGGACCCTTGGAGCAGTTGACCCATTGTATCCATTTGTTATGGTGATCCAAGTACCATAATGGGAGGTTAGTCATGGCATAAATATTGTAGTTCTTGAATCAGAGCCTCTGTATATTCCAACCGCTGCACCAGAAAAAATGAGACTTTGTAATTGCTAAGTGAATGATGCTCAAGTTAATCAGACACTCCCTTTTCCAGACAAAAAGGATTTATTAGAGTTCAATATCATTTAAGGGTTGTCTAAAATGGATCCTGATTATTGCAGATTTAGGTGTAGCGGATTTATAGTATTCCATGACATTAAAATGAAAGTTTTGGTAAACTTGAGCTGCAGCGCCACCTCATGGTGAGGCATATTCAAGATTTGAAGGATATGTGAACACTAGTATGGACTATATGTTGAAGGTAGCTTTAGATCTTTTTAACAGCACGCTTGATAGTAACTAAGCTGAAGCATAGAAAATCTCATATGGTGAGGGGTATGTCAATATCTCAGAACTAACTGGATCAAGGTCCTACAAATACATTAAATTCGTATCTGATGATAAAAAAGGTTAATGATGTATAACTAATATAGTTTTGGTTTGAGTCAAACACAATTAAGGAGAAATTGAAAATACCCAAAAGTTCAAGCTTCTGGGATTTAGAGGAATTACTTTTTTGTGAATTATTGACCCATTTGGTCACACTCCTTTACCAGTCATAAATGGCCTAACTTAAACTATACTTTATTTTTATAATTGACATATTCACTAATAACTACTTTGTTCACTGTAGTGAGTACCATTTTCTCAGCTACAAATAGAACTAAAAAGCCGAGGTTCATTTTAAAGCCCAAAGATGCCATTTCCTAAATTTCTAGTCTTTTATTGGTTTTTGAAAAAGTTTGAAGGCTGATAGAAAGGGATAAATATGTATGTATAATTAATAACTAAAAACTTTGATACCTATTAGGTGAGTTAGAACTCTAAACTAGCGGAAATTTTTTGAGATTTTTTTATCAAGTCTTTTTATCAGTTTAGATTGATTGCGCAACTTAGGGTTGATTAGTGAATTGATGGTCTTATGACCTCATTTTCATATTGCACAGTCCAAGTAAATGGGAATTAAAAGTCATCTCAGGAAGGGGTTTATACAATTTTTCTAAAATTTTAGTTTTAAGTAAGCCAACCTGGGATTGTACATATCAAATGCTAAAAGAGCAGATACTAAACCCTTTACAAATCAAAATCTTGGAGAGAGTTTCAAACAAAAACCAAATTAATAAACACCAACCAGGTGATAAAGAGGCTAATCGCCAATAACCATGGTGGAGAGGGAGGGAGCCAGAGGGTGGTTTGGTACCTAAACCAATGCCTCATTTGATTCTAAATAGGCAGCAAGCAAAGGTGTGAGGGCATTTGCGGAGTGAGGTGCTAGATGTTCAAAAAAGAGGTCAGCAGAGGCAAGTTGGGCTGTGCTGAGGTCTTCAAAATAATTAGCAAAGTGGTGCTCAGCATACAGGTGGTGTTTGGGTAGATAGTACATTTTTGTGGCATTCTAGGGGTAATATTACCTTTTCTGAGAATAAAATAGGAGAAGTTATAAGCTTTTATTGAAGTTTTTTACTTTTTGTAACTCTGAGATTTCAAATTGATGATGCATGGGAATTCTGGATGAAAGCTGACCCTGGGTATAACATGTACCAGCATGGTGACAGATTGAAGCTTGCCGTCTCTGAGGGGAATATTTCAGTGGAGGAGGCTGATGCAATTGCAAGCTGATGGTCAATAAGAGATGGTACAGCATTCCTTTTTGGATTGTACTTCCTGGGGTTGGACTGAGTATTAAAATCAAATTTCAAAATTTGACTAAAGTCGATTTCATTCGGTGAGGATGGAACTATTTTATCCATTTCATTAATCTCATCCAATAGTTCCCATGAATTTTAGTTAATTTCAATTGGGCATCGTTGGGAAGCTAAGTATGGGTGAGTAAATGAGATTTCGCTTTAGTGGGCACAGTATTCCAACCTTGACACTAATTTCTGGTGAAACTTTTGGTTGGTGAGGGTGCTGGAGTTACAGGTGGGGGAAGTAGCTTTGCGCTGGCCCATCAAAATTGTGGGTTGGGATGGTGGGGGCAGAAAAATTCCTCAATTAGAAGTAGCCACCCTGGCCTTAAAGGAGGGGGTGGAGTTGGTGTCAGAAATATGAGGGCAGGTTTTCTTGTTATGGTCAAAGCAAAACAGATGGGACAAACATGTTGACCATTGTAGCGGGAAACTTTTCTTTCTTGTTGCAAACACTTTTGCAACCTATTCAATTCAAGACTAAATCTAGTTTGATAATCTCATAGAGGGGATTAGTCTGCGCTAATGTCTGGGAGCAGTTGGGCAAGCAAGGCAAGAGGAGCAGGCGGAAGGCCCGAGGCCTCTAACATTTGAAAACGCCCCAAAGAATCTGGCGGAATAGAAAAAAATCTAAAAAAACTGGCGGTCACAATATCCCCGGAGATACTCGCGTGGCAAGCACAATGCAACCAGTACATCAACACGCCACACTCCCATCCACTTTTGTCAGTGGAATTTGGAGTCCGTGTGTATCTGGATATCCAAAAAACGGCCTTATGGGAAAAATTTTGTGAAGATGTACACAAAATTTTCCTGACCGTGGTGTATGTTGCACCTCACTCCATGTCGTGCAGTTGGCTGGACCTAGGTTTTGAAAGCAAAATAGCAGCAGACGAGGCTGCAGAAGTGCTCATAGTGGTCAACCTCCCCAAAGGGCAATGGGTCGTAAAAACCAAATGCACCAGATGGACAAAATCAAACCAAATTTTCCTCACGTTTGACTTTTTGCCTACTACGGTAAAACGTGACATTTTGGAGCAACACCTGAAAGATGGTCTCACCATATATGGCGAAACACAATCTTTCAAAATGCAACATTTCACGCTGATGCCACACCTGTGCACCAGCAAAGCCATTGCAGTTCTGACCCCAACTGAGGAGATCACTAAGGACCTAACCCAGATCCCGCACTCCACCTTTATTGACATCGCAGGGCATACCACCCACCCATTCTGGGTAACTGTGGACAGCGCACCCCCCATTTGCACCCACTGTGATGCGTTCAGCCATAAGGCGCATACATGCCCCATCAAGGAGGGCGTCACATTCTGGGAGCACCCCTCGGCAGCCATGGCCAGCGGAGAGGCGCACTATGAACCAACCGCTAGCACCAAGGAGGCCTTCCCATGGGGAGCACAAGGCTGCTACCTATTGGTAAAGCCCATCTCCCCGCAGGAGTGGAAGAAGGCCAAGCAGGCCCATAGGGCCACGGCCAAGGAAGCGGTCAAGGCCATCACCACCATCCCACACTCACAACGCCAGGAGGACATGGAGACCTTCACAGCGGAAGAGACTCAGGAATCCATCACCCATTCAGATTGGGAGGCCCATGCCAAGCGGGCCACTCAATCTGAGGATCTGATGGGAGATTTGATCTCACCCAATTGCTGCACCCAAGCTCCAGTTGAAACTGACTTAGGACCTATCCCAACTGAAAAATTTTTTTGCCCCGCTTGACGGTGCACCAAACTTATCGGCACCACGAAAAATTCATCCTACATCAGGAAAACAAAAAGCGAAGGCCAAAGCCAACACAACTCTTTCCACAAAAATTAACAAAAACCCCGATAGCGTTGCTGCTAACACCCACGCTGCTGTGAAAGCCTGTGGGGACCTTGAAGAGGCTGGTGGGCCTAGGGGCCCACCCCCTTGCACCTAAGGTGCGATGGGGGAAACCTTCACTTTAGGGATGTTGAATATTGCCAGACTCAAGGCCTCGCCATCCTGGGCTAGGAAACTGAGTTTTTTACAAAAATATTTACCCGTGGACATCCTGGACATCCAGGAGTCCCACTGTCCACGAGGTTCTGAGGATGCTTGGAAAACAATGCTCCTCCCATCCCTATCCTTTTGGTCAAAGCACTGTGGGGTGCTAATTCAGAAAAATAATTTTTTCAAATTCACATCCTCAGAAACATTCCTAAATGGCTGAGTGCTTGTTGTCACCTTCTCGTGGGCTGACGTTGTGCACGCAATCATCAACATCTACACCCCAAATGGTGCACACAAGCGTCAGGAATTTTTGTCATCAGTCAAATTTCTCCCACTACCCCCTGATTCTTTCCTAGTTGGCGATATGAACTGTTGGCTAACCTCACCAACGGACCGGTGGCCACCCTCACCCCACACCCCACAGGGTCACGTAGAACTACGCGTTCTAAAAGCCACCCTTGGGTTAATGGATGCGCTGCTGCGACATGCCCCACTGCTTGAAAACAAGACGCGTCCCCACATCCACAATGGCCAATTAAGGTCCATGACCCGCATCGACCTTATTCTAACGCTGGCGAAATTCCAACCCCACATCTCCCACTTCAAAACAATGAAAATGGAATTCTCTGACCACCGACTGGTCTCAATAACATACCAATTACCCGTCACAGTTGCAAAGGCCCCACATTTGTGCAAAATCTGCCCCCCCTAGCTCGCGTCGCCAGGATTTTCCACGTGGGTGGAAGAGGCAACTTTGGCAAAATCGTTTGTTGCACCATTTTGTGTGGACCCCATTTCCACATGGGCAACTTTCAAAGAGGACACCATCCGCCACTATCGCATCTCTCCTCCAGATGCTCATGAGCCACATCGGCGGTTATCTCGCGCGCTCTGGCGGAATTGGCCCACTTGGAGTCCAACATTCCAGCCACAGGATATAGCCCTTCATGGGGCTGGAAGTGGGCGGAGGCAGCCGCCCACCTCAACGCACTCGAAAGGCAACACAAACATTGGGTCTGTGTCCAATACAGGGCCACACGCATCACTAAAGGTGACAAGTGCACCGCATACTTCTTTAAAAAAAATTTTGCACCGCGCCAGAGTGTGGCCTGCACACAGGTGCAAAGATTGTATAATTTCATTACAGACACACTGGCTGAAGTGGCAATCGAAATGAAAAAATATTACTCCAAGTTATACTAAGCTCAACCAATTCAGCCAGCCAAAATGGTGGAATTTCTTGAATGAGCTCATATCCGCACCATTTTCCAATACCCGGAGATAATGAATTTAATTACTCTGAACGAATTATGGACAGCCATTTGCGGTGCGCCAAACTGAAAATGCCCAGGCCCAGATGGCATTCCATATGAGTTCTACAAAAAATATTTTAAATCTATATCCCCATTGCTGCTGGCCTCACTTAACCATAGCCTGTTGGAAACGCGCCTCCTACCAGGAGGACATGAGGCCTTTACTGTCACACTATTCAAGAAAAGGGATAAGCTTGATTTAGCAAACTGGCGCCCCATTTCTCTAACAAACACAGACACCAAAATTTTAACAAAAATCATGGCTAACCGTTTAGGGACTGTAGCATCTGCCACCATCTCCCCAGAACAATTCAGTTTCATCCCCAGATAGTCGATTTGGGATAACGTTCACTCTGTGGCTAATGTATGTCAGTCCAAAGCCTCTGGGGCACTTGTATTCTTGGAAGAACAAAAGCCCTATGATAGAGTAAACTGGGAATAACTTAGGGCCTGCCTCCATCAATTCCGCCTACCCCCCCGCTTCATAAACTGGGTGATGCTGCTCACGGAATCTGCAACAATGGCAGTGCGTGGCCCAGGCTTCCTAACGGAAGTAGTCCTTTCTCAAAGGGGCCTGCGACAAGGGGACCCCCTCAGCCCACTCTTATACAACTTCAGCCTTGACCCACTACTGCGAAATGTGAATGCCCAACTCACTGGGGTCCATGTGCCAGGCCAAACCCCAGTCAAGGTGATGGCATTTGCAGATGATTGCGTGGTGGGGGTGTCTAATAACATAGATGCACGCGCGCTTAAAGCCCTCATCCAGAAATATTCCCGGGTAAGCAACGCGGCACTGAACGCCTCTAAAACTGAAATCATCCTCCTTGGTCGGTTTCAGAACTGCTGGGCCCCAGCAATTAGTTCCCAATCTGGCCCATCTGCTCGCCCACGTCCACGCCTTACTAACTCAACACACACCGCTCCACTGGTGCTTCCCTTCGTGCCCTGTCCTACCATAGGACCGGTGCGCCATCTGGGCATGTGGATGGAGACAGGCGGATATGCGTCAGCAGTAATGGAGTGCCGTATACTGGACAACGTGACAAAGCTAATCGCCTCTCTCAGAGCCCACCCTACTACCCTCACTGGCAGGGTTGTTCTTGCCAACTCTATGCTCCTATCCAAAGTCTGGTTCGGATCCCATGCCATCCCCTTCTCCCCAAGCTTCTTCAAATCCCTGTATGCTTTGCTGCAAGGATGGCTTTGGTCAGGCCGCCCTCCACCAGTACAGCTAGAGGTCATGTTTGGCCCTCATCATCAAGGTGGCATGGGCCTGCTTGACTTCAAAGCCCATGCTGCCAAGATCCTGGGCACCTGGATCGCGGCCGTCACCGCTCCTACACTCTCATCTCAACACTGGTCCTGCGCGGCCTGCTCCAACTTCTCCTGAGCCTTGGGCCTCAACAATCCATCAAACCCCCACTCCCTGATGAAATACCTCGCATCACACACATCGGCCACAGGTCCTCACGGGACTAAAACCCACTACAAACGAATCCTACTCTCCATGCGAAGCGCAGAGTGGAGAATTTGTATTAGTGGACATACAACCCGAAGAGGCCGCCCCTCTCCTCAGTTCACACAAGAGGTACAGGGGCTACCCATCCATGATGGCTTGATCCCCATTCGACCCCAAGTCCTATCCAGGGTGGACTACCTGGACATGATGGACATCCCTTATTCCACTGAGACCCAAAAGACTATCTGGAAATACACACACCATCCTCTGTTGCAGCCTCAAGTCTGCTCCCATGTGTGGCGCTGCCTGAGGCGGGTGTATCGTACAGCTGAGCGCTCTAACGCTTTACATTCATCCTGTGTCGTGTGTGGCCAGTATGGAACGCTGTTCCACCGCCTGGAGAAGTGCCCCACCTCTAAAGTGATATGGCGCGAAGTCCAACGTCTGCTGGGCCAGGATCAAACGCATCCCTTCAGTCTGTCAAGAGATATGTTTGCTTCATCAATGGCCTCCCCCCTTTCACCCTCCCTCCGTGCTCTGGTGGTTTCAATCGCCATGTGGACTATCCACACGATTGTCTTGGATGCCATCGCTGGCTCCATCCCCACCCTCCCAGAAGCTGTCCACAGATTCCGGTCTCATTTGGTGGACCACTTTCAAGTGTGGATGTTTGGATATCTCCCACTGCGTCGCCGACAGCTGGTCTCCTCCTGGTTCCCAGTCTGGTTCATCAAATCAGACCCCTTCCTCCACATGTGCTCAATAGTGGCTACGGCCCCTTCACACGTTCCCTCCCCTCCCCATAAGTGTCGTTCCCGCTGGCAACAAGAGATAGCATCGCTTCTCTGGGGTGCCTCCCCTGGTACTAAGTTTATCTTTCCTGAGTCATATTCGGAAGTGTCCATCCCATGGTCGGCCTTCCCTGCAATAGATTTGAAATTTGACATGTTGACCATTGTCAACCCTAGCCCAAGATCAGTAATCAAGTGATGTGGCCAGGTGAGCATGTGGAGGAATATGCTGGGCATTATAGGTTGGTGAGATTGGTTGTAGGAGTGGCATGAGGGGCAGAAAGGTGCTCTGCACCGGTAGGTACAGTGAAGTGGAGAATAGGGTTGGTGCTATATAATGAAAGCCATGTCATCAATACATTATACAAAATATGGGCAGGGAGATGTGCGGTTAGGATTGTAAATTTTTTTATATTTTTAGTATCTGTAGAGAGGCGTGTATAAGTTGTAATGACAGGACTATTTTTAAACATTAATGGGGATGTCAGACAATTACAAGCCTCTTATTGTAGTAACAGTGCTTTGGCTCATAATATCGACATGTTGGCCAAAAGACCCTTGCCAATTCTTGGTGGAGCCCTTCAAACAGGGCAATACATTTATTTTATTATTGGCTAAATAGCATGAAATTAAGTAGTCAGATTTCTCCAACCAAGCAAGAAATCAAAGGAGCTCATCTGAGGTCCCACCTCACTCCATAAATTAAAATACTCAAATTACCTACGGGGGGACCACTCCCTTTTATAGCCTCAGAGGGGGTCCTCATAGATGCATAAATTTTCCAAGGGTGATTGGTTCCAGTATATCAAATTTTTATAAAATTGACTGATCCTACATACTTTTTACCCTTTTTTGCCACAATTCTGTTGAAGTAAAACGAGTTTTGATAGATCCAATAAGTCATGACCTCATATTTCCTAATTCAGATGTTTATAGTTTATACTGAATTCTATGGCCATCTCCCTATGAACCTCGATTTGTTTAAATACTAAGCACCAACTTATTAATAGTGGTCTTTCTTCAACCCTTCGCACTCACTAATAAACTATATAAAAACAACTTTTTAGTGTTATTTATATTTTATTATTATTATATGAGTGGTCGGTAAAGTCCCCTCAAAAAGTAGTTAATTCAGCAGTAGTGTTTGAATTATCCTGTGCAAATTGTTGAAATTCAGGGTGCCAAGCACCAGCAAGCAACCAAAAACCCCTGAATTATAACAAGTGGTGCACACTACAGGAGACCTTTACACCACAAAAAAACAGCAAAAACAATGGAGGTTGGTGAGATCATTAACCCTCACAATTTTCCCACGGAAATAAACCCCTGGCTAGCCACTCTTGAACTTCAGCTACTTAGTGCTTTGTCTTATCTCTAAAGGCTTGAGCAACACTCATTGCAAGACCCTTATGGGGCCTCCCTGGTATCCATAAACCTCCTTTTAGGGACAAGATTACCCCAGGTGAGTGACACGTTGCTTCTTTCCTCCTTATGTATGAATTTGTTATGGAAGGGGCAACGGACCATTTTAAAATTAAGTACCTCCTTCCATTCTTGAGTCGTGGTGCTCAAGAGATAATGGATTTTCACATGGTCAACCTCAGCATCTGGGCGGAGGTGAAGCAAATGCTTACTGAGGAATTCGGCTCCCTACAAAGTTTTAACAGGGAAAAAAACATGCTTATATGTGCCTTATCCTGCAACAGGGCGAATTAATAGCCTCATTTGCTGAACGTTTTTTTCAACAAGCTCACCCTTACTGATTGCAAAAATGCTACCTCTAGACGATGCTATTGCAGCTATCTTGGCTGGCTTAGAGTCCCATCCCTCCTTGGCAATGCAGCTCTCTTCTGTAAAGCGCTCATTTATAAATGTACGAGATATCAAAAAAAAATTTCCTAAATTTGGCTGATATCTATTAATTTGACCCTTTAGAAGGGTCTCTGAGCCAAGCATCTACGCTGACTATTTAAGCCTCTACTATGGCTGCTTCCCTCTGGAAACCTAAGCCTATGGTGTTGCCATTACAAACCGCTTCTTCTTCCCATAACAATAATCAGATGGTAATGACTGTGATGGGGCAGTGTTCCTCTTCATCTTTGATTCAAAAACCAGATGATAAACGCAGTCATTCCTTTATCTTGTCCATTTTTTTCTCCAGAGAGCCTTCTCAAGTGGTTCCAAACCATGTCCTAAGTCTAAACCCCTTTCTTGGGTGCTAATCACTCCCACTAACAATTGGTTAAATGTCCCAGTCACAAAAGCTAAGCTGCCTGTTTCACAAAATCACACAGCCACTGATCACCTAAAGCTGGCATAGAAGAAGCATCCCCCTCCCAATGCTATCTCCCTCAACCTCTCATTCTGCTAACTCTAGTTTGAAACCTGTCTCCATGAGACAGCACAAACCCCCAACTTTGAAGGTCAAAAATTGAGCCATGACAATTACAACGCCTACCCCAAAAGTTAATAAGGTTGAGGAGCAACCCCAGGACCTATCATGCCACAAGGCAAGTCCTGAACCTACCTCACCCCTTATGGCCTCCCTAACATGCATCAATACCCCTCTGATGAGGAATCTGAAGGGGTAGCGAAGATGTTGGTCATTATGATTTAGGAGCCCCATGTGAAGTGGAGGTACCTGACAAATTGAACCTGTAGAGAGTATATTGGGCTAAGATCTCCTGTCAAACTTATCTCATTTAAGTGTTGAGGGGCCTTAAGATTACTGACACTGCCGGTGATGCTGACAAGATCATTGCCACATTCATCTGATCTACTAATTGTGTTCACACCCTGCATTATATCCAAATCAAATACCCTGACACTGTCAAAAGTCTTGCCTCTACTCTCCAACTAAAGGTGGTCCTCGCTCCTCCCACCTTGTGTGGAACTTTAACTTAATTGGAGGTCATTGTCAATGTAGTGTAGGTTAGGGCTATTCTCAACATTAGGTCCCCTGTGAACATTGTGTCAACCAAGCTTATTAAGAAAAGTTAGTTGGTCCCTGACCTAGACCACACCCAAGAGTTTGGAACTGCGAGTCTAAATAACACCTGTGCCATCGGGGCGTAAATTTATCTGCCCATTCGTTTTAGGAAGCTTATCTTGTCAGCTCCAGTGGTGGTTTGACTAATAATACCTACGATCTACTTATGGGACCCAGCTTATGCTCAAATATTAAGGTGTTATTAACTTGAAGTAGGGCTATCTCTCCCTACTGAACTATGAGGTTACTTTAGTTCTAACTAATATATTTAAATTTATTGTGAGGAAGGCCAACCAGGGGATGGACACTTCCAAATGTCGTCCCAAAAGAAATGAAACTTAGTAACAAGGAAGGCACCCCAGAGAAGTGATGCTATCTCTTGTTGCCAGCGGGAACGCCACTATGGGGAGGGGAGGGGACGTGTGAAGGGGCCGTAGCCACTATTGAACACGTGTGGAGGAAAGGGTCTGATCTGATGAACCAAACTGGGAACCAGGAGGAGACCATCTGATGGTGACGCGGTGGGAGGTATCCTAACATCCATGCCTGGAAGTGGTCCATTAAATGGGACCAGAATCTGTGGACAGCTTCTGGGAGGGTGGGGTGGAGCCTGCGATGACATCCTAGACAATCATGTGGTTAGTCCACATGGCGATTGCGACCACCAGAGCATGGAGGGAGGGTGGAAGGGGGGATACCATGGATATAGCAAACATATCTCTTTACAGACTGAATGGATGTGTTTGATCCTGGCCAAGTAGATGTTGAACTTCGCGCCATATCACTTTAGAGGTATGACACTTCTCCAGGCGGTGGAACAGCGTTCCATATTGGCCACACACAATGCAAGATTAGTGTAAATCGTTAGAGCGCTCAGCCGTACAGTACACCCACCTCAGGCAGCGCCACACATGGGAACATATTTTAAGGCTGCAACAGAGGGTGGTGTGAGTATTTTCAAATAGTCTTCTGGGTCTCAATGGAGTAAGGGATTTCCATCATGTCCAGTTAGTCCACCCTGGATAGGACATGGGGCCGTGTGGGGATCACGCCATTTTGAATGGGAAGCCCCTGTACCTCTTGTGTGAACCGAGGAGAGATGCGGCCTCTTTGGGCTGTGTGTCCACTAATACAAATTCTCCACTCAGCGCTCCGCATGGAGAGGAGGATTCGTTTGTAGTGGGTTTTAGTTCCATGAGGACCTGTTGCCGATGGGTGGGAAGCCAGGTATTTCATCAAGGAGTGAGGGTTCAATGAATTGTTAAGGCCCAAGGCGTGGGAGAAGTTGGAGTGGGCCGCGCGGGACGAGTGTTGGGAGGGGAGCGTAGGGGCGGTGACAGCCGCAATCCAGGTGCCCAGGATCTTGGCAGCATGAGCTTTGAAGTCAAGCAGGCCCATGCCACCATGATGATGAGGGCCAAACATGACCTCATGCCGTACTGGTGGTGGGCTTGACCAAAGCCATCCTTGCAGAAGGGCATACATGGATTCGAAAATCCTGGGGAGAAGGAAATGGCGTGGGCTCCAAACCAGACTTCAAAGAGAACATGGAGTTGGCTAAAACAATCCTGCCAGTAAGGGAGGTAGGGTGGGCTCTGAGGGAGGCGATGCGCTTCATCATGTTGTCTAGAATATGACTCTCCATTACTGCTGATGTGTAACCGCCTGCCTCCACCCACACGCCCAGATGGCGGACTGGCCCTATGGTAGGACGTGGCACGAAGGGGAGCACTAGTGGGGCGGTGTGGGGTGAGCAGGGAGGGTGAGCACGTGTGCGAGCAGATGGGTCGGGCTGGGCACTGGTCGCTGGGGCCCAGCATGCTTGATACTGACCAAGGAGGATGATTTCAGTTTTGGAAGCGTTCAGTGCAGCATTACTTACCCGGGAATACTCCTGGATGAGAGCTTCAAGCGCGTGTGCATCTTTATTATTAGACACCCTAATTACACTTTCATCTGCAAATGCCATCATCTTGACTGGGGTTTGGCCTGGTACATGGACCCCAGTGAGGTGGGCATTCACATTTCGAAGTAGTGGGTCAGGGATGAAGTTGTATAAGAGTGGGCTAAGGGGGTCTCCTTGTCATAAGCCCCTTTGAGGGCGGACTACTTCAGTTAGGAAGCCTGGGCCACGCACTGCCATTGTTGCAGATTCCATGAGCAGCATTACCCAGTTTATGAAACGAGGGGGTAAGCGGAATTTATGGAGGTAGTCCTGAGGTATTCCCAGTTTACTCTGTCATAGGCCTTCTGTTAATCCAAAATACAAGTGTCCCAGAGGCTGTGGACTGGCATGCATTAGCCACAGAGTGCACGTTGTCCCAAATTGACCTTCTTGTTATGAAACCAAATTGTTCTGGGGAGATGGTGGCAGATGCTACAATTCCTAAACGGTTAGCTATTATTACAAGTAAAATTTTTGTATCCGTGTTAGTTAAAGAAATGGGGCGCCAGTTGGCTAAGTCAAGCTTATCTTCTTTCTTGAAGAGTGTAACAGTAAAGGCCTCATGTCCTCCTGGTAGAAGGCGCGTTTCCAGAAGTCTCTGGTTAAGGAAGGCAAGCAGCAGTGGGGATAAATATGTGAAGTACTTCTTATAGAACTCATATGGAATGCCATCTGAGCCTGGGCATTTCCGATTTGGTATTGCAGTTGGCTGTCCAGCGTTCATTTGGAGTAATCAAATTCATTAATTCTGGGTATTGGGAAATGGTGCAGATGTAGGTGTGGTCAAAAATTTTCGCCACTTCAGCTGGTTGAATTGGATAAGATCGGTATAACTTGGAATAATACGTTTGTATTTCAATTGCCACTTCAGCTAGCGTATCTGTGATGGAATCATCTGATCTCCACACCTGTGTGCAGGCCACGCTCTGGCGCGGTGCAAAGAATTTTTAAAAAAATATGCGGTGCACTTGTCGCCCTCTGTAATGCATTTTGCCCTGTACTGAACACAAACCTGATGTTTGTGTTGCCTTTTGAGCGCGTTGAGGTGGACAGCTGCTTCTACCCACTTCTGGCCCCATGCAGGGCTGTATCCTGTGGCTGGGATATTGGAATCCAGGTGTGCCAACTCTGCCAGAGCGCGCGAAATGATGGCCAATGTAGCTTGTGAGCGTTGGGAGGAGAGGTGGCGAGAGTGGCGGATGGTATCCTCTTTGAAGGCTGACCATGTGGAAATTGGGTCCACGCAAAATGGTGTAACAAACTCTTTTGCCAAAGTTGCTGATTCCATCAAGTGGAAAATCCTGATGACGCAAGTTTGAATGGTGGAGTTTGCACCAATGTGAAGCCTTAGCCACTGTGACAGGTAAGTGGTATGTTATTAAGACCAGCTGGTGGTTGAAGAATTCTATTTTTGTTGTTTGGAAACGGGAAATGTGAGATTGAAATTTTGCTGGTGTGAGGATAAGGTTGATGCGGGTCATGGACCTTAATTGGCCATTGTGGACGTGGGGGGCGCGTCATGTTTTTGAGAAGTAGGGCTTGCCACGGCAGCACATCTATCAACCCAAGGGTGGCCTTTAGAATGCGAAGTTCTACATGACCCTGGGGGTGTTGGAGGAGGAAGGCCAACGGTCCGTGGGTGAGTTTAGCCAACAGTTCACATCACTGACTATGAAAGGGTCAGGGGGTAACGGAAGGGATTTGACCAATGAGAAAATTCCTGACACTCTCATGCACAGGTTGGAGCATAGATGTTGACAATAGCGTGCGCCACGTCAGCCCACAAGAAGGTGACAACGAGGACTTGGCCATTGAGGAAGGATTCTGACGATAAAAATTTTAAAAATTTGTTTTTTCAAACTAGTACTCCACAGTGCTCTGACCATAAGGATAGGGAAGGGAGGAGCATAGTTTTCCAAGCATCCTCAGAACCTCGTGGACAGTGGGACTCCTGGATGTCCAGGATGTCCACGGGTAAATATTTTTGTAAAAAACTCAGTTTCATTTCCCAGGATGGCGAGGCCTTGAGTCTGGCAATATTCAACATCCCTAAAGTGAATGTTTCCCCCATCACACCTTAGGTGTGAGGGGTGGGCACCTGGGCCCACTAGTCTCCTCTAGATCCCCACGGGCCTTCACAGCAGCATGAGTGTTTGCAGCAACGCTATCATTAGTTTTGTTGATTTTAGCAGAAAGGTTCGTGTTGGCTTTTGCCTTCACTTTTTGTTTCCCCGACGTTGAACAAATTTTTTGCGGTGCAGATGAGTTCAGTGCACTAACGTTTGGGTCAAAAAAATTTTCAGGTAGGTTGGAAATCAAGTCATTTTCAACTAAGGGCTTGGTTGCAAAGGTCGGTTGAGATTGAGTCACCCATCAGATCCTCAGATTGGGTGGCCCAATTAGCATGGGCTTCCCAATCTGATTGGTTGAGGGATTCCAGAGTTGCTTCTGCTGTGAAGGTTTTGATGTCCTCCTGGCGTTGGGAGTGTGAGATAGTGGAGGTGACTTTGGCCGCTTCCTTGGCCGCGGCCCTGCGGGCCTGCTTGGCCTTCTTCCGCTCTTGTGTGGAGATAAGCTTTACCAGTAGGTAGCAGCCTTATGCTGCCCACGAGAAAGCCTCTTTGGTGCTTGCAGTTGGTTCATAGTGCGCCTCTCTGATGGCCATGGCCGCCAAGGGGTGCTCTTGGAATGTGATGCCCTCCTTGGTGAGGCATGCATGTGCCTTATGGCTGAACGCGTCACAGTGGGTGCAGAAGGGGGTGCGCTGTCTACGGTTACCCAGAAAGGGTGGGTGGTATGCCCTTCGATATTTATATATGTGGAGTGCGAGATCTGGGTTAGGTCCTTTGCGATCTCCTCGGTTGGAGTCAGAACTGCAATGGCTTTGCTGGTGCACAGGTGTGGCATCAGCGTAAAGTGTTGCATTTTGAATGATTGTATTCCACTGTATACGGTGAGACCATCTTTCAGGTGTTGCTCCAAAATGTCATATTTTCTCATAGTAGGCAAGAAGTCAAATGTGAGGAAAATTTGGTTGGATTTTGTCCATCTGGTGCGTTTGGTTTTGATGACCCGTTGCCCTTCAGGGAGGTCAATCACTACGCGCACTGCAGCAGCTTCATCTGCTGCCTCCTTGTTTTTGAAACTGAGGTCCAGCCAACTGCGTGACATGGAGTGAGGTGCAACATACACCGTGGTCAGGAAAAAAGTGTGCACATCCCCACAAAAATTTTCCATAAAGCTGTTTATTAGATGTTTAGAAACACCCAGACTCCATATTCCACCGACAAGAGTGGTTGGGAGTGCGGCGTGTTGATGTACTGGTTGCATCGCGCTTGCCAAGTGAGGATTTCTGGGGAAATAGTGACCGCCAGTTTTTAATTTTTTTTTCTATTCCGCCAGTTTCTCCGGGGCATTTTCAAACATTTGAGGTTGCAGGCCTACCACCTGTGCCTCTTACCTTACTTGCCCAATTGCTCCCTGACATGGGCGCAGAAAAATCCTCTGTGAGATTATCAAACTAGAATCATACTTGAATTGAATAAGTTGCAAAAGTGATTGCAACGAGAGAGAAAAGTAGATTTAACTAATAATGAGCTCAATAAAAAGATTACGCTTGCACTGTAGAGTACCCCTCATCCTCCTTAACCCTACACTATACCACAGCAGGATGCAACACCAAGATGTTGCCTAAATCAGTAGATGCTCTGGAGGGTATACCTTTCTATGCGTCAGAAGAGTTAGTAATAAAGGCGGTGAGCAAAGGGTAGTTGACACGAAAATTACCATTCAAATCCCCCACAACTGTCTATTACACCTAATAATCATTGACGGAGTAATCCTCTTGAGCCTCAAGTCATGCCAGGCGTGCTTGACCCAGCTTATCAGCGACAAATCACTCTCCTGTTGGGGAAACTCACCCAAAAGGACATGGTCTTAAAGAAGCATCAGGAGATTGGAAGAGGCCGGCTGATACCCATTGAGGACATCTGCAAGTCCACTTTATTAATCTAAGGCGGATATGGGCCTACCTGCTGATCAATCGTTATGTACTATACCCACTGTTCAAATCTCTGATGATCTAACCCCTGTCGAGGATTTAATATATTTCATAAGTTTTTGGTGTCCTATAGCGACATCTTTACTACTTTGATATTGACTATGGGCAAATGAAGGGTTGAACTCACACTATTGACGTTGGGGATTCTCATCCCATCTGATCTAGACCCTACTGTAAATCAAAAGTTGAGGAGGCACAGATGCAGACGGAGCTAAAACAGTTGTTGGACGCTTGGTCGATGTTGCCATTTTAAAGCCCTTTTTTATCCCTGCCTTTTTGATAAAAAAACAGAGGTCATTGGGTAGTTATGGACAACCGTAATTTAAACAACCTCACCACAAAAGATAGTTATCCTATCCTCCAAATTGATGATGCTCTAGATCAACTACCCGGCTCTAGCTTCTTTTCAGTCATAAACCTGGCTAGTGGTTATTGGCAAATGGACCTCTCTCCCCAAGATTAGCAGGAATGTGCTAAAATTTGCAGTGAGGGTCTTTACCAACCTACCCAACTACCTCAAGGGTTATTCAACACCCTCAAAACTTTCTAACAAGCCATGGACCAAATCTTGCAGGATCTGAAGTTAAATTGCATCATTGTTTATCTTGATGACATTAAGTGTTTTCAAAAACCTTCAATGAACATCTTGCTCACCTGAAGGCAGTACTTTAACGCCTACGTGAGGCCGACGTTAAGATTAAACCCACCAAGTGCCATTTTTCCCTACGAAACTAGATTTCCTTAGGCACGCCATTTCGCAGGAAGGGTTTTATTCCCTCCAAGACAAGGTTGAGGCCATATCCAAAATGCCTACTCCCAAAAACCTGCGCAATATCCAGGTATTTTTGGGTATGATGGAGTATTACCACCAGTTTATCCCCAAGTTTGCCCAACTAAGCGAGCATCTTGTCCAGCTATTGGCTAAGAATGTCCCTTTTCATTGGGGAGCTGAACAAAAAGCCGCTTCCAAGACACAAAAGCAGTTGTTGCAAAAACGTCTAATCCTGCGCCACCTGAGTATGGTAAACATTTCCTCTTGTTTACTGATGCTTCTGAATATGCGCTTGGGGCCATTCTAGCTCAACTGGATGGTAATGGCGTGTATATCACCCCATCTCTTATTTCAGCAAGACGTTATCCAAGGCTGAACGTAATTATAGTGTCTCTTAGAAGGAGTGCCTCATGGTCCTGCTGGCTGTAAAATATAACTGACCGTTCTTATATTGAACTTTCTTTCTTTATGGTCACTGACCATGACTCTCTGAAGTTGTAAAAAAATATAAAGGATCCCACTGGGCGGTTGGCACGCTGGGCCTTAAGCTCCAGCACTATGATACGAAGATTGAGCACTGAGCTGTAACCTTCCATATGGACGTTGATGGTTTGACTCAGTTGCCTATCCTTCACCTTGAAGATAGTAAAGCTGAGAGCTTCATTACCTCTTTATGACCCCCGACTCTTAGGAAAATGAGGATGAACCAAACAGAAAAGATTAGCTCAACACTCCCGCAATGCCAAAGTAGAAAGCGAGAAGTTGTATAAGAAAATAGGGGTGAATTAGTTGCCCAATCTCAGACCATCAGAGCGAGTACCCATGATTTTGAAGTCCCATACCCTTTTAGGGCTTAGCGGAGTATGGAAACAATGAGTGGATTAAAGAGAGATATTTCTGGGCTAGGCATCATGGAGACAATAACAGAAGTCTTGGATGTTTTCTGACATGCAAAGAACAATCCAGCTACAAGGTCAGGTATTAGTTTTAACCAACTGCGCCCCAAAAAGCATTCCATACCATAAGTTTGAACGTGGTAGGTCCTCTACCTCAGACCATTTGGGGATATAGTTATCTCACAGGCAGAATTGATCATTTCACCAAATGGTTGAGGCTTTGATTTTCCTGCTCAAACTGCCAAAGTATTGCCACATTACATCATCAGTAAATATTTTTTCGCCAAGGTTGTCCTCATGTCTTACTCTGTGACAATAATAAAAAATTTACCTCCATATTAGTGAAGATCCTCTGTAACTTTATGGGAACACAAAAGCTTTTTCTTGGCCCCTATAAACCCTCAACCAATGGAATCGTGGAAAGAACTAATGGGACCCTAGTCTCTATTTTCCAAAAAATGGCCACTTCTTACCCTATTCACTAGAGTCTTTACTTACCATTGCTCTCATGGCATACCATATCAGCTATCATCAGATCCTCAAAACGTTGCCGTTCTAAGTATTGTATGGGTTATAACCCAGGAGCAATCATTAATAGCAAATAATATCTTCTCTGATAAGACTGATCCAGAGCAAGCTATGAAAAAGTTAACCCAGCACATTATCCAGTTGCAATAAGAAGTGACGACCAACTTGGCAAAGATGATCACCAAAGAGGGTCAAACAGCTAACAAGCTCCAGCCCCTTCTACCTACCTTTTAAGTGTCAGACTTGGTGCTATACTACCATAAGAGTATCATTCCAGAAGTGAGAAGCTCTGGTCTATCTGGGAAGGCCCTTTTATCATCACTTATAATCTAGGGAATGTGTATACTAGAAATTCCTATCTATCATAGCTACCATTAACCATGTCAATGGCCAATTCAAGCGAACTTACTCTTCCCCTAACACTCTTGAAGGGGGTAATGTCAGACAATTACAAGTCTGATATTGCTAGTAAGAGTGCACGCTCCTAATACGGACAAAATTGGCCAAAAGACCCTTGCCAATTCTTGATGGAACCCTTCAAATAAGGGCAATACATTTATTAATAATTCTCGGCTAAATAGCACGAGATTAAGTAGTCAGATTGCACCAACCAAGCAGTTAAATCAAAGGAGCCTATCTGAGGTCCCACCACACTCATAAATAATTTAATCAAACCATCTATGAGGGACCACCCCCTTTTATAGCCTCAGTGGGGGTCCTCACAGGTGCAAAAAATTTCCAAGGGTAATTGGTTCCATTATATTAAATTCTTACCTAATGGACTGATCCTAACTACTATTTACCTTTTTGTCACCATTCTGTTATATCAAAGTGAGCTTTGATAGATATAATAAGTCATGACCTCATATTTCCTATTTCGGATGCTTGTAGCTTATACTAAATTCTATGGCTATCTCACTATGAACCTCAAATTGTTTGAATACTAAGCAGCGATTGATAATAGTGGTCTTTCTTCAACCATTGCAACCACTAATGGATTATATAAATTAAAATCTATTTGAGGTATGCCGACCAAGGGATGGAAAATACCAAAACAAAAACAAAAAAACTGCTTGAAAACAAACCGAAAAAAATAAAATTACTAACCAGGCAGGGGGCGAAAACTGTTAACCCACATGGCAGAGGGTGAAGGGGATTGGGGTGGGTCCTCAGACATATGCGCCTCGATCATGAGATTTTGACTAAAGTAGCAGATTAAAGTGGAGAGCCAGGGCGTTGGGGCATCCGCATAGTGTGGGTGGAAGTCAGTGTAGTACAAATTTTCCACCTCCTCATTAAGATTAGCTCAGTAAAGCGCTTCAACAAATGCCATGACAAGAATTTCAGCTTCTTTGCGGGTTTTGGGAAGTTGGGCAAATCAGGGAGATACTGTGGCGGGTGATTTTAGCCAAAGGATTGAATTCAGAAAGTGTTGCGACATTCATGATGGCAGCTTCAGCATCAACAAATAACTTTGAGATGTCGCTGCATGTAGATTCAGGGAAGTTGGGGGGAATAAGATGGTGGGCAGGCCTAGCTGGAACTGAGCCACTGATTGGGCCACTGCTTTGCTTAAGGTTGGGCACCGGGGAGAGGCCACCACAGCTAAGGCGAGTTGATGTCACTTTGGTAGGGAACTGCATTGGGAAGAGGAGTGAAATAACTGGGGGTGGGGTTTCATCAAAGTCAGGAAGAAAAAACTTGGCCTGACCATAATTGTATTGGCTGAGAGGTTGACCAGAATGCTCACTAATGAGAACATTACCTAATTCATCAACCTCCACTAATAGGTCCCATAGATTTTGGTTCACAAGAATAGTGGCGTTAGAAGTTGGGTGGGTGGGAGTGGGCGAATGGTTGGGTGCTTGGGTGCAAAGGGTGGTCCAAGCCTGGCTCTGATTGGCTGGGGTGGGTTAAGGTGGGAGAATGTGGCTTGAGGATTAGGGGGGTGATTTTGCATTCTGGCCCATCAAATGAGAGTGGAGGGCGGGAGGGGGCATCAAAGTGCCCCATACAGAACCCGCGTATGGGGGGCTCTGAAGCCGCATCAGCAGAAGCAGCATAAGGCAAGCTTTTTTGGCATGGCTGAGCCCAAAGCAGAGGGGACAAATATGCTGACCATTATTGACCTGAGCCCAAAAAGAATTGATCTGGCGCTGCTGTGACACTTGCGTGGGGGGATTTGGTGGGCTATGGCAGGGTGGTGTGGGATGATGGTGGCAGTTGTGTGAGGGGAAGCGAGGCGCTCCGCACAAGAGGGTACTGCAAAGATAAGTTTGGGCTGAGTGCCATAAACCATAAGCCTCATGACCAACTGGTCATATAAAACTTGGGGTGGGAGGTGGGACAGGAGATTCACAAATGACACCACCAGGGTAGTGTCCAAAGGGAGGCGAGTATGGGAAGTGGGAATAGGGTTTTTTTGTAAATTAAAGGAGTTATCGCCGCTGCTGCAGCATCCTCCTCTGTTTGGAACCTGATATCAAATTAGCCCTTAAATGGGCGGAAGTTGATAAAGCCAGCTGGCACAAAGGCTGCGGTGACTAGGTTGATAATTGCTTGTTGGCATACAAGAATAAATGCCCATAGTCAACATGGAGGCAAAATAAAATGGCGGAATGAGGGAGGGCGAGAGGATGGGATGAGAAGGGTGGATGCGCTCCAGGTGGAGCGCTAAGTCCCATGGGAGGATAAACTGGCTGGATGAGGTGGGCAGGCTGTTTGAGACCTTCTGAATGCGTTTCCCCGCTGGGCAGAAAATGCTAGGCGGTGGAGCACCGTTGCCCCAAACTGGGGTGGCAGGTGGCGGATCTGAGGACATCAAATAGGAAACGGGCATGGCCAGGTGGTGGTGGATAACCAAACTTTTTTTAAATAAATCGCTCAAAAGTGAGTTTGAGTGGAAAGAAAAATAAAGGTGATCACTACTAATAAACTATATATAAAACAAGCTTTTTAGTGTTATTTAGGTTTTATTATTATTTCTATAAGTGGGTGGCAAAATCCCTCAAAAAGTAGTTATTACAGCAGTAGTGATTTAATTCTCCTGCGCAAATTGTTGAAATTCAGGGTGCCAAGCACCGGCAAGCAAAAACCCTGAATTCCAACGGGGGTAGCTGAAGCTGCAGCCGCATCCTTTTTTAAGAAAAGAACTCAATATCAAATTAGCCCTTAAAAGGACGTAAACTAATAAGCCTAGGATGGTGTTGGGGTTGCAGAAGCAAGCTTGATAATTTCCTTATCAGCATATGGGAACAATTGATCAGAGTCAATGAGAAGGCAGAGCAAAGGTTTGAGAATGAGAGGGCACTAGGGTGAGAACAAGTTAAAGACCTTCACAAGGTACAATGCGAGGTTTCTCAGGTAATGGATTTAAAAAATTGGGTGGAATGGCTGAGCAAGGCTGCAAGCTTTTTTACTTCAGGAAAAAAACATCTGGAAGATTACCACTGCTATACCTTAGAGCAGCAGGTGGTGGGGCTGAGAACATCTGTGGAGTGGTATCATGGCGAGTTGGAGTGGTAAACTTACTTCTACTTTTCACTAAAATTTGCTCAAAAATGATATTGAGAAGAAAAAAGTTTTTTTGATTTATACAATTGTTATCTGGTGACTCTTTCAACTTATATATTTATCATCTTCACAAATGCTGAAATGAAGGTCTTATTGTTTCTTAATCAATTTATTAGGTCTTATTTTGGAGTTGTAAGTCTGGCTCATTAGTATCGCAAATTAGTACAGAAAGGTAGTCACAACTCATCATAACACAAATTAGATCTACCATCTTCCCAGTCCTTCTCAAACTCATCCCTCTCCAATTTAATTTTTGACCTCTAGAGGCTCTGGAAGAACGTGTACACCACATTCTATCAGAAAAGTATCCAACACTTTATTCAGGTTCTCCACAGTTTTTAAAGGACAGGAGCTTTAGACCAGTCCTAAAAATATGCATAAAATCTACTCTTGCAGCTTGGAGCCAATTGAATCCCACCACTATTATTTACCCGTCCAGCTTTGCAGCATTTTGGGCAACTGTAAATCTTCTGCGAGCTCAGCTTTGGTCTGGTACTTTGTTTAAGACCTCGTTTTTAGAGGTTATACTTAACTGTCACAGACCCTAGAGTTCTTTGTCTTTGCTACGGCCATCTGGACTATCCACAATTAATCCCTACTCTCAATAGCTGACTAAAACTTGTAGATAATACAACGCATGATCTACATTATCAGGTACATTTTAGGTTTCCTGAAGTTTTCTTCCATGTTGTTAACGGACCCCACTAAATCTCTACTTCAGCATGGCAATGTTAAAATACACCGTGTAAAAAAGAATCAAGTTCTAAAATGGAACGCTTCAAACCCACATGAGCATCCACAAATAGTATAAAATCACTGAACCTATATCCTGGGGATAGATATAATGGGAATATGATGTTTGTTCTAAAGTGGAAGTAAAAATTGTTGATGGGATCTTGGTTGCATAATTTTACTTACTTCCTTGGCTGAGGTTCAAATAAACTGTTAGCTAATAAATCTACCTCATTTTATAATGGGAGGACCCTCCAGATACCTCATACTATAATGCTAGGAAGATTTTTTATTTGGGATATATTAAAGGGTTCTTTTTTCAGAAAGTTTCCATTATAGAAAAAATAAAACAATAACTCAACATCATATTAATAACAGAGTACATTGACTAATAGATATTGAGGTGTATGACTTAAACTAGAAATAATTTTATTGATAAAAAAGATATTTTAGTACCCTTTAATGCCAATTTTGTATCATCATTGCTAATCTGATGATTGTTGACTTTATTGTTTCTATTGATTTAAAATACACAACATTAGTTGAGATTCCTCCATTATTCTCAGATCAATGTGGTATATTTAAGCATTCTAATTTTTTTAACAATTTTAGAATTTGATGTTAGGATTAGTTCCCAGTCCAAATCTTTCATATTGAACTTTTCACCAGCTTTAAGCTATATTTATATTATTGTGACCTGTGCTTGTCCTAGGCATCAATTTCTATTTCAAAAGGACTCATGTTAGAGCTCTCTGTTTAATTGGAAAATCTCACTTGTAAAAGTGCTATTGATAATAAACTCTTACATCTAACTAGAGTTTTTTATTTTATGATCATTATGCTTTGTAGATTAAGTAACATAAGTTGGTTTGATTTGAGAGTTGGTTTTAAGTTTGGGTGGGATAAAGAATGAGGAGTCTCATCCACCACTTATCATCTAGATTATGTCATGCATTAGTAATCTTAATTTAAGGTAAGGCCCTTAGGTTGATGCTACTCTTAGTTCTAAAAGGGTGCTTTGTTCTTTCCGTTTTGTTTAATGAAGCAATAGAATTTACATCATTCTTTCCTAAAAAGGACAGAAAAAACCCTGTGGGATTCTTCTCTAGGATTTGTGCTATTGTGTGGGGTTTAAAGCGTGATAGCCACTTAGGTATCCATCTTGGATTGGTACATTGTTTTACTAAATGAGTTCTTTTAAGGAAAGCACAATAAGCTAATGTTAATTGGTCAGACTTTAAAAAACTGTTAGTATATGCTAATTTTCTTTACACTAAAACATTTATCAAAGATAACGTTTGATCCTTAGAAGTCACATTCTATTACTTTAAATTGTGTTGGTTTTCTACCTTAATGAAATTTACTTACCAGTTTTGTCCTTTTATAGTAAAAAAAGAGAGGATTTACAGAAAAAGCTTGATATTTTCCAATGAGATAATAAAATAAAATAGAAAGACACATTGTTCAGTATTTTGCTGATGGGAAAAGGTCTATCTCATACATATGCCAACATCTGGTAGAAAACTTTTAAGTTGAGGTTTTTAGTGTCTACCATAGCAAAGTTACCTAGTTTAAAGCAAGAGCTGCAAGGCATTTTTTGTCTAAAAATGCTTGTCATTGTTAGGTAACATTTTTTATTACTAGTGGTGCCCAACCCAAAAGGGGGAGCCGCCACGCATCTTTATTCACAAATGGGCCAAACAAAGGGACTAATCTAAATTAAACAAATTCCTAATATAGCCCCTAGGTTATCAGCCTAGGAAGCCATATCAGATGGCGAGGAGGCTTTGGGAAAACTTTTGTCCGGTGCCAGCTTAAGCTGGAAGACCATGGTGGACAGCATTGGGGTGGGAGCATCAGCGACATGGGGCTTAAGGATGTATAGTTGTGAGTTTTCTTTGTTAATGAGGCTGGCAGTGTCCATCGCCACAATGTATTGAGCTATTTGATGCTCAAAAAAATGATGAGAGCCAGAACACAAGTAAATGACTTGATGCGCTGGCAGGTTTCAGGATAACTGGGGTCAAAGAGAAGCTTTTGCTTCATCAATGCAAGCACAGCTCACACTGAAAGCAAGCTTCTCAATTTTGTACTTCGCATCTTCCTCAAAATCATGAAGAAAATTGGGGATAGGAATACCCTTGACAAGGGGCTCCATTGGCTCATAGAGTTGCTGATAGAGGAGGGTGTTATACAGGGCAGCTCCAGCCACAACTGCCATTTTGTTAATCTTTTTATAAATGGGAAGCCTGTTTTTTGGATGAAAATGGCCGGAAGGTGATTTGGGAGGTTCAACAAAGAACTCCTCCAAAGCAAAAAATGTTTTACGTGGTACAGCCATTTATCCTCATCAATCCATTAGAGAGCCTCAAATGGATTAGATCCAGCCAGCGCTGGGCCAGCCACAGGAATTAGGGCTGTGGCTGGAGCTGATTAGCCATATGCTGTCAACCATGGCAGCTCAGCTGAAACTGGGTTAACCATCGACTCAGGATTCCATAATCTAGTCATATTTTAAAAAAAATTTAAATTTTCTTAAAGTTTGATTGGCTGCCATTTTGGAAGCAGTTATAGAATTCCAGATGTTGGGTGTGGGAGGATTGAGCCCCATTCAAAAAATGGGGTGAGGCAGCCGCCAAGGTGGCGCCCAAGCCCAGAGTGGCAGATGCATTGGAAGTGGCAACTATGGGGCACTTGCACTTTGAGTGGTCAAGCTCAAAGCACAAGGGCAAATGGTGTGGCCATTTTCGATGCGCGCCCAGAATGGGTGATCAGGGGCAGATCTGATCACAGTGTGGGGGGTGAATCGCAAGGTGAGAGTCCCAATGAAATGGGAAGATCATTACAAAGGCGCGAGGCCCTGCCAGCCAATCGCCCCATTGGGAACCACAAAATGCAACATGGGGTCTGCACTGTAAATGGCCAAACCCTCCGTGAGCTTATGACAGAGGCAATTGGGGGAAGGAAAGAGGGCAACCTGGCAAACTGGACCACCAAAGAGGCCTCATTTGGGAGCTGGGTGCGAACAGTGGGAAAAGAAAGTTTTTTAAAAATTAATTGCAGCTTGGCTGCTGCTACTGCATTGGCTTCAGAGCAGAAGCTGAGGTTAAAGTACCCCTTAAAGGGGTGGAAGTCAATATAGACAATGGGTTTGAAAACTGCTGTGTCCATCTCAATGATGGCCGCGCTTGCATATGGGAAGAGATTCCCATATTTGACCTGGAGGCCAAAACGCAAATTGCTCTGTGGGAGCACCAAAGGGCTCCAGAGCACCGCCTGAGAGCTGGTGAGGTGGTGGGCCAAGTCCCAAAGGGGGACATAACGCCCAGTAGCGTTGGGAGGGCTAGCAGAGCCAGCCCAGGTGCGCTTTGGTGGCAGCCAAAAGATGCCAGATGGCGGCGCAACACCACCCCAAGCTGGGGCAGCAGGCTTTGATTGCATTGACATCAGTAAGATTTGGCTCAATCGAGCAGTTGTTTTTAGTATTTTTTAGAAAAACTGAATTTGGCTTCAATTTGGGTATTGAAGCGAAAAATTGTTAGTTAACTTTTAACCTTCCTGGACTTGTTAGTGTACTTTCTGGATACAAGAGGCAAAATTTTCCGCTGCTGGAATTCAATTATAAATTTTTATAAACTAATAGTTAAGGCGAAATTTTATCTAAAATTGGCGATCATATAATATGTTTTTTAATTTAATGAAGGGAAATGTTGTATGTGAAATGAGATAATGGGAGATCATAAGCTTATTTTAATTGAGTTTTAGAGGCATAACAACGAAAGTATTGTTCCGGAAACAAATTTGTACTCACAGTTTGCCCATCTGAACGAGTGTGATAGGCTAACAATCTATAATACTTTAGACACAAAATACCAAAAAGGGGCTGTATGATTTTTTTTAGTTTCTAAAGTCAGGTCCTTTAAAGGCTACACGATTATTAGTCATTGGTAGCACTAGGTACTCTTAGGGGTGCTTCTTCCCTAAGGCATTCTCTCAATGGAAATGGAGTCGTTGAGGCAATCTCCATTATCTCAAAAAGGCAAGGATTTCTAGTCAAGATTAAGCAATTTCTGATGGATTTGGCGTCATTGAGGCAAGCCTCTGCTAAAAATGCAGGAAAATTATTGATTAAGGTGCAGGCAATCTCTAGATAAGCTAGGTAAAATAAATGACAAAAGTTGTATTAGATAAAGTGTAAGTTTATAAGGAATTAAAAGGTACTTTAAATAGTACCAGTATAGAATCACAATAAAATTAAAATAAAGGAGGGGATATTCCAGATGATGAGAAATAGGGTGTACCACATGTCAGGATAGAAGTAGATTAAGTAATGTAAGAGGAAAGGATAGTTCTGGTTTAGGTTAGAGTATCGTGCTTAATCATAAAGAGCTGGATTGAGGCAATGGTAACACAGTCAAGTAATTCCCATTGTCTATTATTTGGGAAGTCAAAATGTGGTAAAGAGTAATATGTGGCTTAAGGTAGTTAATGAGGCGGTTGAGGAATTAAACACTGAATACATTCTTAGGACTAATATCAGAATAAAGAGAAACTCAGGGGTCCATGTACCAGGCTAGGCCCCAGTCAAGATGATGGCGTTTGCAGCTAACTGTGTGGTTGAGGTGTCTAATACTAAAGATGCACCCGCACTTGAAGCTCTCATCCAGGAGTATTCCAGGGTAAGTAACGCTGCACTGAACGCTTCCAAAACTGAAATCATCCTCCTTGGTTGGTCTAAAACCTGCTGGGCCCCAGCAACCAGTACCCAGCCCGGCCCATCTGCTCACACATGTGCTCGCCCTCCCAGCTCACCCCACACCGCCCCACTGGTGCTCCCCTTCGTGCCACGCCCCACCATAGGGCCAGTCCGCCATCTGGGCGTGTGGGTGGAGGCAGGCGGGTACGCATCAGCAGTAATGGAGAGTCATATTCTAGACAACATGATGAAGCGCATCGCCTCCCTCAGAGCCTACCCTATCTCCCTTACTGGCAGGGTTGTTTTAGCCAACTTTATGCTCCTCTACAAAGTCTGGTTTGGAGCCCACGCCATCCCCTTCTCCCCAAGCATTTTCAAATCCTTGTATGCCCTGCTGCAAGGATGGCTTTGGTCAGGCCGCCCTCCACCAATATGGATAGAGGTCATGTTTGGCCCTCATTATCATGGTGGCATGGGCCTGCTTGACTTCAAAGCACATGCTGCCAAGATCCTGGGCACCTGGATTGCAGCCGTCACTGCCCCTATGCTCCCCCCAACACTGGTTTCGCGCAGCCCACTCCAACTTCTCCTGCGCCTTGGGCCTCAACAAATAATCGAACCCTCACTCCCTGATGAAATACCTGGCTTCACACCCATCGGCCACAGGTCCTCACGGGACTAAAACCCACTACAAACGAATCTTCTTTCCATGCGGAGTGCTGAGTGGAGAATTTGTATTAGCGAACATACAACCCAGAGAGGCCGCCCCTCTCCTCAGTTCACACAAGAGGTACAGGGGCTACCCATCTAAAATGGCGTGATCTCCACACGGCCCCATGTCCTATCCAGGGTGGACTACCTGGACATTATGGACAACCCTTACTCCATTGAGACCCAAAAAACTATCTGGAAATACGCACACCATCCTCTGTTACAGCCTCAAATCTGTTCCCATGTGTGGCGCTGCCTGAGGTGGGTGTACCATATGGCTGAGCGCTCTAATGCTTTACACTCATCCTGCGTCGTGTGTGGCCAGTATGGAACGCTGTTCCACCGCCTGGAGAAGTGTCCTACCTCTAAAGTGATATGGCGCGAAGTTCAACGTCTGCTGGGCCAGGATCAAACGCATCCCTTCAGTCTGTCAAGAGATATGTTTGCTTTATCAATGGCCTCCCCCTTCCACCCTCCCTCCGTGCTCTGGTGGTTTCAATCGCCATGTGGACTATCCACACGATTGTCTTGGATGCCATCGCTGGCTCCATCCCCACCCACCCAGAAGCTGTCCACAGATTCCGGTCTCATTTGGTGGACCACTTTCAGGTGTGGATGTTTAGATACCTCCCACCACGTCGCTGACAGCTGGTCTCCTCCTGGTTCCCAGTCTGGTTCATCAAATCAGACCTTTTCCTCCACATGTGTTCAATTGTGGCTACGGCCCCTTCACACGTTCCCTCCCCCTCCCCATAGTGGCGTTCCCGCTGGCAACAAGAGATAGCATCGCTTCTCTGGGGTGCCATCCGTGTTCTAAGTTTTGCTTGTTTTGGGTTAAGTTCAGAAGTGTCCGTCCCATGGTCAGCCTTCCTCGCAATAAATTTAAATAAATAGAAACTCAGTTAGGGCATTCTGCCCTATCTTATTGGCCAGTGGAGTAAAAATGGGGCGATTCATTCCATATTTGTTTAACTGTGAACTTGGCGCTATTAACCATTATATGGTAGGCAAATTAAGATTAATAATCTTTTGGGCATTAATCCCAATAAAATAGTAAAATTTTATTTATAATAAATATAGGCTGAAAATACCTAAGTAAGTATTTTATTACGAGCCAAAGGTCAAGGCTTCACACCTACTAGGGTGAAGCCCAACATAACCCAAATTTTTTGAGTAAGATTAAGTCTAAATGCTAACGTTCTCCTGTGGAGCCCCCAAACAAAGAAAAGAGAGTGGTAATAAAAAGCCTTTAATCCTCACCTCTGGCTTTGTTATATTAAAGCTATGAACAAGACATACTTAAGAACCTATCACCTTACATCAATTTAGTGCAAACCCTGGATATTAGAAAATATACATTGAAATTCACTAAGAATGATGGTCATGGATCATAAGCTTATTAAAGGGCTGTAGTAAACCTTTTTGGTCTGTTCAGATCAATATGGAGTAGCACATTGTAGGGCTTCCATTTTTAAGCTTGATGGTGCTATGCCAAGAAGCCCAACAGACAATATGTGAGGCTGACTAATTTGCATTGAAAAATATTTAGTTTGTTTAAAAAGGTCCAAGTCACCGCTTAGGTCCATCATCTAGAGTAACTATACTATGGTAAGTATGGCGAAATGAGATTTTTTTGTCAAGTACCATAGTAAGATATAAAATTAACAACATATCGTTATTATATTATAAATTAGGGGTTTTTATATGTCGTGAATAAAAATCCCCAAATAGAAATGATTATTAATATTAATGGGTAGTGACATCCAGAAGGGAAGCTCTTTTTCATGCAATACATTCAAGGTGTCATAATGCTTTTGTATCATATTTTTGGTAAAGCAAACATGATGAGTAGAATACCCAAGTCAGATGAGATTGGGAGTCACTTAGGATTATAAAATTGCAGCTTCTTAATTCTTAAGCTTTTTTGGTTCATTTTAATTTGCTGCCTCAAGTTCCACTTCAAGTAGTTGTCACCTGACCTTATGATTTACATCAATTTGATGATGCAGGAATTCATCTCAGGATATCTTTGGCTCAATCTGGTTTGTCAGTTTTTCCAAGTGTTAGATAGAGCTGTGATAACTATCAATTTCTCCAGGCGAGTTATTGAGGTTTTTAATTTAACTCCCTTCTTGGGATTGGTATCAATATAACTGAGAAAGTTTAAAATTTGATATTCTTCCCATCATTTCTGATATCAGAATATACGGCACACATGTTATGCACTGTTCTAACCAAGCACAAACGTCTTATGTGAGTCCTATACAGTCATATCCACTACTGAATAGGTTGATGCTCCTTTTTAAGCCTGAATGTCCCTGGCAATAGAGTTTATGATATTCTCTTATGACATTGGTATGAAGATAGGAATGAACCAAGACTCAGTCAAGGAACTATATTAGTATTTTATCCCTTTCTGGGAAAACCATACAGATTGGGTTTTTCCAACATCAAACTTAGTTAGGAGTTCATGAACTTCTGAATCATAAAACTGTGACGCCAACTCAGCATAATACGAGAACCTTTGGCCTCAGAGTTCTTGGCTAAATCGGTTAAACAACTTACTAGCAGGATTAGAGGAGATGATAGGAACAGAAGGTGGCTTAGCAAAAAGTGGTTGGATCTGAAATTCACCGTGGATGTGGAGGCTACGGCTTTTGTAGGCGGTGGTAATGGCATTATCTTCTCAGGGTGATCATGGTGACTAACTCTTAGTCATCAGTATGATCAATTTCCATTAGTTGGTTGTAGATAAGAATATATGGTAAAATGTGTGTGAACCTCTTGACATACCCATACTAAAAATAAAATCTAAGACGTTCCAAGGTAGAACTATTTTTGGTGCACAAGCCTCTAGGTCTTTCTATATAAGATGAGTGCATAATGTTGGTGCACACAGATATGGTATGTATCACCTGTAACAGATAGCACATATTCATTAAAAACCATAAAACGGCAGCAACTATTGCTATAAATGGCTCAGGAGCGCTAATTTAAAGTAAAATCTCCAAGAAAATTAAGCTGTAATATAGGCTTATCTTTATATTTATTTGGGGAAGATTGTCCAGGGGATTTACACTTCTAATATAATGAGGATAAAATAATTTTAACTTTGAATAATTAAGGACACCCCAGAGGGTTCAAGGCCCCTTTTGTTGTCTCCAGAACCACCAAGTTTTGGACGATAGGGGAGATTTATGATAACTTATTCTTAAGTTTATAATGAGTGAAGGAATAAGTCAATATTTGGGAACCATAGGGAACCATGAATTAATTATTCTTCTGTTGCGTGGGGTCATGTTTCCAAAAAAATATGATTGAAGTCTTCAAATGTATGGTAGTGAAAATGATAGATGACTTCTTAAAGGGTAGTTATTGCTCCTGTAAATGATTCCAATACTATAGTGTGGACTGTCCATAGTGTTATTGCTACTATAAACACCCATAAAGCTGGATGAATAGGTGACTCCATATTGAGAGTTAACATGTTCCTAGATAAACTAAAGTGATTTTCCAATGACTTGACGGAATAGGCGCATGACCTCTTTCAAGATAGCTACAGATGTTAGACATTGGTCTAGACAGTGTTTTAAGCTTCCATAATGGCCACATATTGTGCATGAAGAGTGGACAACGTTCAATCATTCTGCTGTGCGATATACTCTCCTCATGCATCTCCATACATGAGCCCATATCCTGGGTTGTAGTAGTGAGTGATGTGTGTATCTCAAGACCATTCTTTGGGCCTCCAGGCTAATATGGTATATCCATATTATCCAGGTAATCAATACTGACAATGGTACTCGGATTTCAGTTTATTATGTTATCTGTAACTACTTGGCCATTAACTTCCTGTCTGTGATTTAGCCTTGGGCGACCTCGGTGAATGATCTGGCCACATATGTTGATCTGTCACTCTGCTCTTCTCTTGGCTAGAATTATTCGATTAAAGTGTACAGGAGTGCCATGTGGTCCTGTAGCGGTTAGTTGATATGCAGATACTTAATCAATGTGTTTGGGTGATCTGGATTTCTTAATTGGAGTTCTTGTGTAAAATTAGATCTTGCTGCTCTAGCCCAATGTATATCTGGAAGGTCTGGACTAGTCACCTAAGTTATCAGGATCCTAGTATATGGGCCGCTTGCTCTACACAATTAGTTATCCCCATAACTCCATTCCTCCTAGAGCCAAATAAAGTTTTAAGGCGCACAAGAGCATTATGGTTGGACCAAAGCCATCATTGTATTAAGGCATATATTGTATTAAAAAGGATGGTGAGAAAGCAATTGCTTGGGCCATAAACTATATTATTGATAATATCATGGAATTTGGTATCATAGCCTGTCCTGTTAAACCTTTTGATGTCCATGCAACGATGCAATGAGTTTTTTAATTTTATCTAGAAGTTGATTTACCAGTATGGTGTTGGCGTAACCTCCTGCCTATAAACCATATCTTTGAAGTGGCGGACAGGTCCAGCTGCCAGCTTGGTAGTGAAGGGAAGTTCCAGTGGGGTAATCGATGATCTTCGCCCTCCTATGTCTGGTGAGGAGTCTTGATGTTGTATTGTCTGTTGACCCAGGGTAGATGGCGTCCAATTGATCTGACAGTTACCCAGGAGTTTAATTTCAGTTTCTTCAGTATTAAGTGATGAGTTGCTTATGGATGAGTATTTATGTATTAATTTCTCAATTCTGTGAGCATCCTGGCTGTTGGATATACCACCATACATTCATCTTCAAAAGCTATTATATTTGACTGGTGGTTGGCCATAGATATTGATTACATTTAGAAGGGCATTTGTATTTCAGATTAGGGGATCAAGACTAAAGTTGTATAGTAGAGAGCTTAGAGGGTCCCCTTGTGTGAGTCCTTTCTGTGGAAAAACTAGGTTAGTTAAAAAACCTGCTCCGCGCACAGCCATGGTGGCTGACTCTGTGAACAACATCACCCAGTTTATAAATATATTTAGGAATTTAAATTTTTAAAGAGCAGGCCCTAAGATAGGTCCTATTCACCCTGTTGTATGACTTCTTTTGATCTAAAAAGAACAGCGCTCCAGAGGCTTTAGATTGGCAGAGATTTGCAACTGTGTGAATTTTTCCTATAGGGATTTTTTTGGATAAATACATATTGTGATGGGGATATCACATTAGTTGAAATTTCCCCTAATCTTTTGGCCATAATTTTTGTGAATATTTTAGTGTAATTATTAGTTTATGAGATTGGGCGCCAATTATTTAGGTTTAGTCTATCTCCTTTTTTAAATATAGTGACAGATTATGCTTCTTTGCCTCCAGGTAAAAGGCATGTATTCATAATGCACTTATTCATGGAAACTAAAAGGATAATAGATATGTTAGTAAGATTTTAAAAAATTCATAGGGAAGCCCATCAGGTCCAGGGCATTTCCCTCATGGTGCACCGTGCTCTGCTTCCAATAATTCCTCCAACAATAATAAGTTAATTAAATTGTTGGTTTGGGCCATGGTGTCAATATGTGCGTTTGCAAGGAATTTTTTAATTTTTGCTGGTTTGACTGGTTTAGATCTATATAAATTTTGTATAGAACCTGTGTACTTCAGTTAAGACTTCTTTGGGTGTTACCACTATAGATAGTTCCAGTCATTGGGCCTGTGTGCAGACTAACATGCTTTTTTGGACGTTAAATCAATGGAAAAAATAGCTTAAAGAAATCTCTGCATCTTTTAGGTTTTTTGCTCTATATTGAACCCCAACGCAGTGTTTGTGTTCACATATCTTGGTGTTTAAACGTGCAGAAACAACCGCCCATTTGCGTCCCCATTCAGGGCTGTATGCTGTGCATAGAACATTGTTTTTCAGGTGATTAATTTCTGCCAAGGTGTGTTTGATGATGGCTGTTGCTGCCCTGTATCTTCTTGATGCTGTGTGAGAATCTGTTGAAATGTTGATTGTTTGTAATTTTCCCAGGTGATTAGATAGTCTGAACAGAGAGGTGTTTGAAAGTCCCACGTTGAGGACATTTTCTCTACCCAGGATTGAAATTCTGAGTCAGCTAAATCTTCTGGGCGTATTCTGCTATACCTGGGTGCTTGAGTAATTATTTCCGCTGATGTTAAGGGCACTAAAACAAGCCAGAGGTCAGAGTTTCAATTTTTGTAGTCTTATATTTATAGGTTTGGTGTCAGAAAATTAGTGGTGCAAGTATCAGGTCTATTTGCGACATAAAAATAAGAACACCATTGTGCACATGTGGTCGTATCATGTTCTGCAGGAGGAGGATTGTTTAGTTAATGGATCATATGGGCCCAAGTTGGCTTTTAACATGAGAAATTTCACTTGCCCTTGTGGTGTATCCGTTGTGTGTGGCCATTGGTTAGTGTCTAGGTTAATCCAGCAGTTCATGTCTCCCATGACAAAAGTGTTTGCTGTATGATGGAATTGTGTTAGAGCTGATAAAAACTCTTGGCGGTCCATTGCATAGTTTGATGCATATGTGCTGGCTATTGTGTGCACATCTTTATACCATGAGAAGGTAGCGGCTAGTGCATAGTTGTCCAATAATAAATTTTTCTAAAATTTAAAATTTTGTTTTTCACATAATATCTCCCCATAGTATTGAGACCAAAACAATATTTTATAAAAAGCATGTTTTCTCCATGCCTCCTCATTTCACTGTGGACTGTGGATTTCCTGCACCGCCAGGATGTTGCAGGTGGGTTGCTCAGAGACTCAACTTCTTGGCCTGGGATTTTAAGGCCTTGAGCCCCAAAATTTTCAGCGTCCCTATTTCTATGAAACTCCTGATGCTCCTCAGGAGCGGTTAGCAGGGCCCCCAGTCCTACTCCCTCACCCTCAAACACTCCATAGCATCTTCGCTGCTGGGTGGCATAATTACAAGTAGGTGCTGAGGTGTATTCTGCCCCTTTTGTTACCTCTGCTTTTGCTCCTACCTGACTTTGTTAGGTTTCATTTCTTATTGTGGTGCACTTGTGTGCTCTCATTGGCCACATTTTATTTTACGCATTCCATTGTTAATTTTGACTCCCAATTGGGTTGTACTTTGCAATTTTAGGGGGGTGTGCTAAACCCTATTTTGTCACATTTGCTTCCAAATAGGGTTCTGCCAAACCCATTTTGTTTGGATTAGATTTTATTTGGTTTTCTGTGGGATTTAATTGGCTCATTGTTGCAAATTTTTTTCATGTCTTCTTGAATCTTTTCAGGCATAGTTATGATTCTGCTAAGGCCTTTGCCTTGACCACGGCCAACTCATGGTCCTGTTTGGCCATTTTTCATTCTTAAGGGAAATTGGGTCAATTACCTTATATTGTCCAAATTCTTCCCAAATGAATGCTTGTGTGGTATCAGTAATTTTTGCATACTCTAAGTCATCTTCGCCCATTTCTTCCTCACAGAATCTCATTTCTTTTAGGCTTTCTTTTATGGGACAAGCATGAATCTTGTGCCCAAAGGCCTGTCAGTGTTTGCATATGGGGGGCGCTCTCCACCATTGTGCAGAATAATTTAACTTTTAATCAATAATAAAATATGTGAAGTGGGGTTTTTTTGTATTATCCTCCGCCATCTCTGGGTTTGGGGATATAATTACAATTGCTTTCCCAGTGCCAAGGTTTAGCAAAAGCTGAAATCATTGCATTTTGAAATTATTGACTTCTCTATAGGATTTCAAGCCTTTTCTGAGATGTTGTTTGACTACTGTGCACACCAGTATAGTCAGAAGGTGGTTGGAAATTATGAAAACATCTTTGGATTCTGATTAACATGTGCATTTTGTCAAAACCAAACTTCGACCATCAGGAATGTTGATCATACTATGACCTTCGCAGCTTCATTTGCTTCTTCTGATGGCTTAAACCCAAGATCCACCCAACCACAGCGGCTATTATGGGTATTCAAGTAAACCACGTGCAGAATAATTTTTGTTGGCTTCCTCAAATTTTTCCCACATTGCCAGTATCTCTGTAACCAAGAATACACAGATCCTGTGTTCAACCAACAAAGTGGTTGAGAGTGGGATACCTCCATATAAAAACAGTACTTCAATAAAAAATCTACAAAACCTGTGGGTGCACCACCTCAGGTTTTTTGGTTTTACTATTATTTTCATTTATTCTGTGAGCTAAGTGCCTTTGGCCGGGTGGTGCAGATCCAGGTCTGCTACCTTTTAACGCGTTTGCCCCCAATTTTGTCCTAGTTTATTAATTGTGCTCATCTAACCTTGTATTGACTATCACATTATTCTGTTCTACACAAATTGTTTTTTAATAAGTGATAGTAATCAGAAAGATAATACAATATATGCTTATCTTTATCAGAATGTAAAAGAACTGAAACAGAAGTATAAATCTCTTTTAATTGAATCTAAGGCTTTTTGACATTAAAGGGTAAAAAAAGGGTGCGTTTTTGTCAATGAATGATTTGAAGGAGATGTGATTACTAGGATGGCTGCCAAAAAATTTTCAGTAAGGTGACTAGCCCTAGAAGCTGCGCAATCGTTTTTGCATCACATAAACTGGCCAAGGTCAAATAGTATCCAACCTTAAAAGCGTGATATAATGAGCATCTATCTATACCAGATTCTCAAGGAATCAAACTTTGTCCTTGTAAAAATCACATTTAAAGATATAGAATATACCCAGAATCATGTGGGACTGCAACCATGTCCACTAGATCTTTATCTTACACTTAAAATTAGTTAGTGTATCAATATCATCAATATTATTAACCGTACAATAAAGCCTAAACTCAACCAGACCGTTGTTAATGGGACATTGGGAATCTTCTGGAGGCTTTTTTGATTACAAAAGGAATGACTATGAACTAGTAAATTCCATAAATTGTCTGCTTTACTGTAAACCATTCTATGCCAGATCTCATTTAGACCTAGTGGAAAGCGTTTGCTAGATTAATTCAGAAAAAAATACTTTAATTGATAAATGCTTTCAGACAATAAAAGTGCTAAAGAAAGACTGGGCTTCCATCTAGGATACTCCAATACCCATGAATGAATCCTTAGTCCGCAAGAAATTGTCATTCTGATGATACACAAATTAGAACCACGCAGGGAAAAGTGTGTAAAGTACTGGTCTATTAACATCATCCTGCTAAACACAGTAACTTTATTTCTGGAAGTAATTGTGACTACACTTCAAGTATGGGGGTCAAACTGCCAAGGTCAGCAGGAGGGGATTGTGCCATCCATTGGTATTTTCTATTTGGGTGAATTCTCAATCAGCTGAATATGCATCTGATAACATGTAACAACAAGGGTCTTTTCAGTTTTGATCCCTGCCATTTCTTTTGAGTAGCGTCCACTAAAATGTCATTCCCATTTACCCATGATTGGGGCGAATTAAAATAAGTAATGGGCTGATCAGAACGCCAAGAATTATTTTGTTCCCTGCACTCCCAATACTTTTGAGTACATACTTGGTACTGGGAAAAGACAATCATTTTCCAGTTTTAATTCCTGCAGAGTCTCCCCTAAGATGCAACTGCCAAATAATCTTTCTTTTTGCCTTGTAGTTTGGATGGATTAAGTTATGTGTTTGGTTGCTCCATTCACTTTTATATTCTTAAAAATCGTTTTTTTGATTGTGCATCTTTTGAAACTCATAGGGTATGGCCTTCTGAGGGTTTTTGAGCTGAGAGAGGCAACAGCAGAGATAACCAGTGTGGCAGCCACCATCATTACTGATACAAACTTGTGTGGACCCTCAATCAGTTGGGCTGGTTCCTTAGAATCGCCAAACTAGTTGAAAACTTATAAAATAACAAAGAATTTCTGTAAAATTAAAAGTTTATCAAGTATAAAACAAAATATTATGAAAATCTGAATCAGCTGAGCAATGGACTTTTATAACAAAGGGGAACAAAAAAATTGTCTGTTGCATGAGATTTATTCAACTGTTTCTAAAGATTTTGGCATCGTCAATTCCAAATATGAAGTCAAGTTTCCTTTGAATGCTCTATATTTCATGCAACACAACCAAAACAGAATAACCTTCCCACCGCTTCATATCAAGCTGGGCTTATTGAAGCAATTTGTAAAGGCATTTGATACTAAAAATGAATGTTTTCAACACATCGTTTCTGCTTTTCCTGGTCTGTCATTTAACAAAATAAAAGCAGGTGTGTTTGATGGTCCTCAAATTTGATCCCTTATACATAACAAGAAATTTGTCAGCAAGATGGATTAAATGGAGAGAACCATATAAATATCTTTTGTAGCAGTTATTAACAACTACTTTGGTAACAAGAAGGCAGAAAGCAATGTACTTCTGGTTCAAAGAATGCTAAAGGCATTTTGTGACCTTGGATGCAAAATAAGTATTAAGATGAACTTTCTGAATAGCCATCTTGATAAATTTCCAAAAACCTTGGTGGAGTTAGCGATGAGCAGGGAGAATGCTTTCATCAAGACCTAAATACAATGGAAGATCATTATCAGGGGCGATGGGACACACATATGATGGCATTTACTGCTGGAGCATCAAACAAGACTGTCCTGACAAAGTCCACAAAAGAAAGAGCTACAAATGCAAAAATTTTCCTGAATGACTTTTGCATGCCTTCTATGTCACATTGCTGCATTAATTAATTAACATCTTCCATATGAATGTAAATTTTTATGCTATAGTTAAGAAAATTATATGCTTATATTCAATAGTGCTTTATGTTATTTTTTTAAAATAAGTAATTTTATCTTTTTGCATTTAAAACTGTATGCATAATTGTACGCCATTGCATATTTTTGGTGTTCAAATGACTTATATTATCATAATGAAGGTGATTAAGATATTATCCCACATTTCTAAATTGAGATAAATGCTGATATATTTGAAAATCTTTTATTAACATGGAAAGTCGTTAAAAATGAATTGCAAAAAACTGTAGCTTGAAGAGAAAAACTAACTTCAGATATGAAATCATTACGCCCAAATTAGTTCAGAACAATTTTTTTTATCAATGGATCAAATTTTTTGTTTTCCTGTATAATTAGAGTGAAGTTAAGGATAGCTTGTCAACATTTCTTACAACTGGACTCACAAAATCTTTATAAAAAGCCGAAACCTTTTGCATCATGACTTGGCTTGCACATTGTGGGTGCCTCAATTTGTGGTTTATGTTACTAGATTTTTTTGTTTAAATTGGGATTTCAACATGACAGCATGTCTCACAAATATACTAACAAATTTTCTCTCCTTTTGGAGGGATTGTTGCCAGATCAGTTTCAGAGCCAATCTTCCTGTTGGGACTTCAGCTTCATCCACCCAATCATGCCCGGTTTTTGTCACAGATTGTTGCAATTTTCTTATATGGGTTTTAGCTGAATCAAATCTCCCAGCGAGATACCCCCCTTTATTTTTTGACTTGCTATAACATCAAGTCAGGGGGCCTTGACAGAAACCCACCACTCATTGAGGGTGTTCCTAAATATGACAATCCCTCTGATAGAAGGGCTTGGGGACGTTCCCCCTTCTTAGATTGAAAGGGGTGAATCAACTAATTTATTTCTATGGGGGCAACCAGGATCTTTACAATTGCATGCGTGATGGCAGCCTCTGTGAATGGATGTAGTGATCTCATAACATAATATACTATTCCAATAATCCATCATAGGTTGCAGTGCCATCTGGTTTTAGAGTAAAAACACTGCAATTTAATTTAAGGGAGGTTAACTTAATCACAAAACCCTTCGTCCCCAAGTTATAAATAAATGTTTCTTAAGCATGATCTTGTATGCCATCTATTGATATAATGTGCAGTTATTTTAATGGGTCAATTATCAACTTAAAATTCAGGCCAAACTTGTAACTTGATAGCAATTAGCGCCTTATACATCAAAAACAAGCCTACTGGGCTCAAGTATCTTTGGCATGGTAGGTGGTCTGAATGACATCTGTAAAGGAGTACTCCACCATTGCCAGCATTGTATTTCCTGTTGTCATTGTTGGAAGAATATAAAGGAACCAGAGCTGAGATTAGTGGTTAAGGCCATAGTGTTCATTTTGAGTCAATTTCGACCAATTGATACGCCACCAATCTACTCTAAAAAATAATGGTACCTCTGATCTGGATTTATAACAATTATAGCACAGTTTTATGCTCATGGGAAAAAAATTATAGTGGATTATGTAGAGGTGAGCAATCATAGGAATATGAGAAGTGCCATTACAGTCTCACGCGTTGTGACTTCTATATAAAGCATCCGCCAATGTGGGATCATATGATTCCTGTTGCTCTAGGGTCCCTTGGTCATCTATAGCCAAATTGCGTTGCCCTGAGTATATGAACATTAAACAAAAAATTAGAGCGGTCATACAAATTTAAGCCACTGAGGGAACAAAGACTAGGTCTAAATTCCTATATACAAGAATATTTGACTCTTTGTGTTTCTTTCTTTAAAATTTCAGTATAGCAGCTGAATAATCATATGACAATAGGGGCTGTTTAAAAATCAGAGTGATCAAATTAGAGTAAAAGATATAATAAAACTCTCAAACTGGATCCAGACATCATCTGCGTTCCAGTTGATCCATCAATGCAAACTGCTATGGTAAATCTGGTGAGTAATTGGGTTTACAGATATTGTTAATTTCTCAAAGTCTCACTTGAGACAATGTTAGCAAGGGTTGGAAAACTCAAATCTGGGATGTTCAAATCATAAAAACAGAAAATTTTCTATAGCTTATAATTGTTCAGAGAAAGCAGGTGTGGAAATATGTGCTCATCTGTGGACTCTCATGCCGCATAAAATTGAGCCTAAAGTAGCCATCGATTTCTTCCAAATGTGACGATGGCATAGCAAGCAAATACTCCGGCTAACCATCTCAAGATAAACATCATTAATTAACAGGAAAAGGATTGATGACTACACAAACAGGAAACTCGTTTAAACTAGGATTTTTGTCTGGGTATTTACCACAATGCAGACCCAAGCTTTAGTTTATAAGGGTGATCTATTGTTAAAAGGTGATAAATGCTCTTGTGCCAATCATCTTTTGCTCTGTAAGTACCAGATCCACAGTCAGTAAAGAACATCCAAAGCAAAAAATTAATTTTAATAGTTTAAGTTAATTTGTTTTGAGTACATTGTGCTAAGAGAATTTTGATCAACAATTTTTATGATTATGTATCCACAGGAAGATCCATACGTAGAATGATATTGGATTACCTTTATCCTCTGTATAGATGGAATGAGAAGGTGATATATCATTTTAAGCTTATGGGGAAAAGTATCACTAGTTTTTGTTTGAACATGCTTCCTAACTTCCTGCGCAGACATTGCATACAACCTATTGACCAAATAAGGTAACAAATTAAAAAAATATCTGAGGCTTCTCCATAAGTCATGTACTATAATACAAAGAAGATCTTTTAGTATAGAATAAATAAAAGGGTAATCTTGGGTAAAAGTTTTTTTTCTATCTAGCTAATCTAATAAATCAATAAATTTATTACCAGTGTGTTAGATTATAAATCTATACATTGGGGTGTAAGGCTTAGACTGAGAAACAAATTTAATTATTTGGGATACTAACCTAGTATAAGTTAATGTATGATTTATATATTAATTTCTAGATTTGATTTTTTCTGATTTCATTGTTTTAATTTATCCTTGATTACACTAGTAATGAACTAGATTCCTGCTTTATTTCATATTGTTGTGGTAGTCTAATTTAAAGTTAAATTTTATTTGAGGTATGCTGTCCAGGGGATGGACATTAACAAAGCTCGAAGAGCTAGAAAAAATGAATGAAAAGAATACCCTAATAGAATATTGATCTCCCAAAAGGAGAGGTGAAACACAACTGAACGAGAAAACAACCTATCAGATGGGACAGCAACGAAGTGCTCAACCCACCATGGTGGAAGGTTTGGGGGTTGGGTAACATCCTCAGCATTAGAATCCCTATCAAATACAAGAGTGCAGGCCAAGATGGAGAGCAATGGTGTGGGGTGATCAGCAACATAGGGAGCGAGTAAATTGATGGTTGGCTGGTTGTCCAAATTTCCTGCATCAAAATTAACATCAAGATATTTGGAAAAGCAGTTTTTCTCATGAAGGCAGATGGAAGGAAGCTGTGAAAATAGAGCTACATTGGCTCGGGTGGATTTGTCTTGGTCTGAAAAAAAGAAACCAATACTCTGGATGGCGCCATTTGCTAGTTTGTGCAGGGTTAAGATGTCCCATTTGCTCTTCGGGTCTATTTTCAGAGCAAAAACAGAAGTAGGAATAACTTTGGAAGATTAACTTTTATTTTCTCATTGCAAACTCTTTTGCAACCTATTCAATTCAAGACTGAATCTAGTTTGATAATCTCACAGAGGAGATTAGTCTGCGCCTATGTCAGGGAGCAGTTGAGCAAGCAAGGTAAGAGGAGCAGGTGGAAGGCCCGCGGCCTCCAACGTTCGAAAACGCCCCAGAGAATCCGGCGGAATAGACAAAAATCTTAAAAAACTGGCGGTCACAATTTCCTTGGAGATACTCGCATGGCAAGCACGATGCAACCAGTACATCAATACGCCACACTCCCAGCCACTTTCGTTGGTGGAATTCAGAGTCTGTGTGTATCTGGACATCCAAAAAATGGCCTTATGGGAAAAATTTTGTGAAGATGTACACACAGTTTTCCTGACTGCGGTGTACGTTGCACCTCACTCCATGTCGCGTGGTTGGCTGGACCTAGGTTTTGAAAGCAAAAAAGCAGCAGATGAGGCTGCAGCAGTGCGCATAGTGGCCGACCTCCCCAAAGGGCAACAGGTCGTCGAAACCAAATGCACCAGATAGACAAAATCAAACCAAATTTTCCTCACGTTTGACTTTTTGCCTACTATGGTAAAACGTGACATTTTGGAACAACACCTGAAAGATGGTCTCGCCATATATGGCGAAATACAATCTTTCAAAATGCAATGCTTCACGCTGATGCCACACCTGTGCACTGGCAAAGCCATCGCAGTTCTGACCCCAACTGAGGAGATTGCAAAGGACCTAACCCAGATCCTGCACTCCACTTTTATCGATATCATAGGGCATACCACCCACCCATTCCAGGTGACCGTGGACAGCGCGCCCCCCATTTGCACCCACTGTGACACATTCAGCCATAAGGCGCATGCATGCCCCATCAAGGAGGGCATCATATTCCAAGAGCACCCTTGGCGGCCATGGCCAATGGAGAGGCGCACTATGAACCAACTGCAAGCACCTAGGAGGCTTTCCTGTGGGGAGCACAAGGCTGCTACCTATTGGTAAAGCCTATCTCCCCGCAGGAACGGAAGAAGGCCAAGCAGGCCCATAGGGCCGTGGCTAAGGAAGCGGCCAAGGCCACCACTGCTATCCCACACTCACAACGCCAGGAGGACATGGAGACCTTTGCGGCGGAAGCAACTCAGGAATCCATCATCCAATCAGATTGGGAAGCCCATGTCAAGTGGGCCGCTCAATCTGAGGATCTGAAGGGAGATTCGATCTCACCCAATCGCTGCACCCAAGCTCTGGTTGAAACCAACTTGGGACCTATTCCAAATGAAAAATTTTTTTTGACCCGCTCAATGGTGCACCAAACTCGTCTGCACCACAAAAAATTCATCCGATGTCGGGGAAACAGAAAGTGAAGGCCAAAGCCAATGTGACTCTTTCCACAAAAATCAACAAAGACTCTGATAGCGTTGCTGCTAACACCCGCACTGCTGTGAAAACCCAGGGGACCTAGAAGAGGCTGGGGGGCCTGGGGGCCCACCCCCTCGCACCTAAGGTGCGATGGGGGAAACCTTCACTCTAGGGACGTTGAATATTGCTGGACTCAAGACCTCCCCATCCTGGGCTAGGAAACTGATTTTTTACAACACAATATACCTGTGGATATCCTGGCCATCTAGGAGTCCCACTGTCCACGAGGTTTCAAGGAAGCTTGGAAAACAATGCTCCTCCCATCCCTATCCTTTTGGTCAAAGCACTGTGGGGTGTTAATTTGGAAAAATAATTTTTTTCAAATTTACATCCTCAGAAACATTCCTAAATGGCTGAGTGATCATCATCACCTTCTCGTGGGCCAACGTAGTGCATGCAATCATCAATATCTATGCCCCAAACAGTGCACGTGAGCATTGGGAATTTTTCTCATCGGTCAAATCCCTCCCGCTACCCCCTGATTCTTTCCTAGTCAGCGACATGAACTGTTGGCTAACCTCACCAACAGACCGGTGGCCTCCCTCACCCCACGCCCCACAGGGTCATGTAGAACTATGCGTTCTAAAGGCCACCCTTGGGTTACTGGATGCACTGCCATTGCCCCACTGCTCGAAAACATGACATGTCCCCACGTCCACAACAGCCAATTAAGGTCCATGTTCCATATTGACCTTATTCTAATGCGGTGAAATTCCAACCCCACATCTCCCACTTCAAAACAATGAAAATGGAATTCTCTGACCACCGACTGGTCTCGATAACCTACCACCTACCTGTCACAGTTGCTAAGGCCCCACATTGGTGCTATCCGCCCCCCCCGAGCTTGCATCACCAGGATTTTCCACGTGAGCGGAAGAGGCAACTTTGGCAAAATCGTTTGTTGCACCATTTTGTGCGGAACCCATTTCCACATCGCAACTTTCAAAAGAGGACACCATCTGCCACTCTCGCCATCTCTCCTCCAGATGCTCACAAGCCACATTGGCGGTTATCTCGCGCGCTCTGGAAGAATTTGCACACTTGGAGTCCAACATTCCAGCTACAGGATACAGCCCTGCATGGGGCCAGAAGTGGGTGGAGGCAGCCGCCCACCTCAACGCACTCAAAAGACAACATAAACATCGGGTTTGTGTTCAATACAGGGCCACACGCATCATAAAAGGTGATAAGTGCACCACATATCTCTAAAAAAATTTCGCACCATGCCAGAGCGTGGCCTGCACACAGGTGCGAAGATTGAATAATTCCATTGTGGACACACTGGCTGAAGTGGCAATCAAAATGCAAAAATATTACTCCAAGTTATACTGAGCTGAACCAATTCAGCCAGCCAAAGTGGCAGAATTTCTCGACTGAGCTCATATCCACACCATTTTCTGATACCCGGAGATAATGAATTTAATTACCCCAAACGAATTATGGACAGCCATTCGCGGTGCGCCAAACTGAAAATGCCCAGGCCCAGATAGCATTCCATATGAGTTCTACAAAAAATAATTCAAATATATATCCCCATTGCTGTTCGCCTCACTTAACCAAAGCCTGTTGGAAACGCGCCTCCTACCAGGAGGACATGAGGCCTTTAATGTCACACTCTTCAAGAAAGGGGATAAGCTTGACTTAGCCAACTGGCGCCCCATTTCTCTAACAAACACAGACACCAAAATTTTAACAAAAATCATGGCTAACTTTTTAGGGACTGTAGCATCTGCCACCATCTCCCCAGAACAATTTGGTTTCATCCCCAGAAGGTCAATTTGGGATAACGTGCACTCCGTGGCTAATGCATGTCAGTCCACAGCCTCTGGGGCACTGGTATTCTTGGACCAACAAAATGCCTATGATAGAGTAAACTGGGAATACCTAAGGGCCTGCCTCCATCAATTCCGCCTACCCCCCCGCTTCAACTGGGTGATGCTGCTCACGGAATCTGCAACAATGGCAGTGCGTGGCCCAGGCTTCCTAAAGGAATTAGTCTGCCCTCAAAGGGGCTTGCGACAAGGGGACCCTCTCAGCCCACTCTTATACAACTTCAGCCTTGACCCACTACTGCGAAATGTGAATGCCCAACTCACTGGGGTCCATGTGCCAGGCCAAACCCCAGTCAAGATGATGGCATTTGCAGATGATTGCGTGGTGGGGGTGTCTAGTAATAAGGATGCACGCACGCTTGAAGCCCTCATCCAGGAATATTCCCGGGTAAGCAACGCGGCACTGAACGCCTCCAAAACCGAAATCATCCTCCTTGGTCAGTTTCAGAACTGCTTGGCCCCAGCAATTAGTTGCCAACCCGGCCCATCTGCTTGACCATGTCCAACCTTACTAACTCAACACACACCGCTCCACTGGTGCTCCCCTTCATGCCACGTCCTACCATAGGACTGGTGCGCCATCTGGGCGTGTGGATGGAGGCAGGCGGATACGTGTCAGCAGTAATGGAGTGCCATATACTGGACAACGTGACAAAGCGAATCGCCTCTCTCAGAGACCACCCTACTACCCTTACTGGCACGGTTGTTCTAGCCAGCTCTATGCTCCTATACAAAGTCTGGTTCAGAGCCCACGCCATCCCCCTCTCCCCAAGCTTCTTCAAATCCCTGTATGCCTTGCTGCAAGGATGGCTTTGGTGAGGCCGCCCTCCACCAGTATGGCTAGAGGTCATGTTTGGCCCTCATCATCAAGGTGGCATGGGCCTGCTTGACTTCAGATCACATGCTGCCAAGATCCTGGGCACCTGGATCGCGGCCATACCGCTCCTACACTCCCATCCCAACACTGGTCCCACGTGGCCCGCTCCAACTTCTCCTGAGCCTTGGGCCTCAACAATCCATCAAACCCCCACTCCCTGATGAAATACCACGCATTACACACATCGGCCACAGGTCCTCATGGGACTAAAACCTACTACAAACGAAACCTACTCTCCATGCGAAGTGCAGAGTAAAGAATTTGTATTAGTGGACAAACAACCCAGAGGCTGCCCCTCTCCTCAGTTCACACAAGAGGTACAGGGGCTACCCATCCATGATGGCGTGATCCCCATTCGGCCCCATGTCCTATCCAGGGTGGACTACCTGGACATGATTGACATCCCTTATTTCATTGAGACTCAAAAACTATCTGGAAATATGCACACCATCCTCTGTTGCAGCCTCAAGTCCGCTCCCTGTGTGGCGCTGCCTGAGGCGGGTGTACCATACAGCTGAGCGCTCTAACGCTTTACACTCATCTTGTGTCGTGTGCGGCCAGTATGGAATGCTGTTCCACCGCCTGAAGAAGTGCCCCACCTCTAAAGTGATATGGCGCGAAGTCCAACGTCTGCTGGGCCAGGATCAAACGCATCCCTTCAGTCTGTCAAGAGATATGTTTGCTCTATCAATGGCCTCATCCCTTCCACCCTCCCTCCGTGCTCTGGTGGTTGCAATCGCCATGTGGACCATCCACACGATTGTCTTAGATGCCATCGCAGGCTCCACCCCACCCACCCAGAAACTGTCCACAGATTCCGGTCTCATTTGGTGGACCACTTTCAAGCGTGGATGTTTGGATACCTCCCACCGCGTCGCTGACAGCTGGTCTCCTCCTGGTTCCCAGTCTGGTTCATCAAATCAGACCCCTTCCTCCACACGTGCTCAATAGTGGCTACGGCCCCTTCACACGTTCCCTCCCCCTCCCCATAAGTGGCGTTCCCGCTGGCAACAAGAGATAGCATCGCTTCTCTGGGGTGCCTCCCCTGATACTAAGTTTGTCTGTCCTGAGTCATATTCAGAAGTGTCCGTCCCATGGTCAGCCTTCCCCGCAATAAATAAAATTAAATAACTTTGGAAGATTGCTAATGACTCCTCAGTAATCTTACAGAATTTGAGGCTATCTGGGTTTTCAGCAGCAGCAACTGGGATCTGGTGCTCAGAGCAGAATGCAAAGGCATTTGGTCAGGGGACGTAAAATTGCTGAGGATTCTAAAGTGGTTCTGTACCTGGATAAATTCCTCAATTTGGATTTCTGATTCTTCAATAACATTGCCCATTTTTTCATTTTCATCCAATGAAGTCCATGGATTACAGTCGAGAGGGAAATTGGGGACAATAATCTGTTGGTTTGTGGCTGGTGTTTGAAGAATAATGTGTGACCAAACTGTTATTCTTGTCAGTTTATGATTGGCTTCAGTGCAGGTGGCACTGGATTGAGGAGGGGGTTGGTTGGTCGTTGCCTGCTCCATAGTGGAAGCAGGATTTGGGGGAGGTGGGGGAAGGATTGTACCCCAAACTGGAAAGATTATGGGGTGTTAGGTCAAGTGGGAATCAGATGGAGACAAAGCAGGTCCAGCGGAAGCATCAAGAGATGGTCATTTATGCTTTGAGTGGTTTAACTCAAAGCAGGATGGGTAGATTGTCTGCCCACCCTCGGCGTGGGCCCAGAAAGGGTAGTCAGGGGATGAGGGAATGACTGCATGTGGGGAAATTGACAAAGCGATATTTTACAATTTTGGGCTAATTGTGGCAAATGCCCGAGGCTCTGGAAGACGATCAGCCCCATTGGGGACCACAAACTGAAGGATGGGGTTAGAGCCATATGTGGCCAAGCCTTCCATCAGCTCCTGATGGAGCACCGCGGGGGAAGGTGAGTGGACAACCCCACAAACTGAATCACCATAGTGGTGTTGGTGGGGAGCTGGGTGCATGTTGTTGGGATAGGGGCTCCCTAGAAAACCAGGATTATGGCGGCTGCAGTGGTGGCGTCACTTTGTATGTGAAGTCTAGATCAAAATACCCTTTATAAGGGCAGCAACTAAATGAATCCAGCCAGCAGCATCACCTCCTGGGCCAAGTTGATAAAAGATTTTTCTTCATATGGGAATTGTCCTATACTCGACCTGCATGCTGAAACGCAGCTGGGATTGGGGGAAAATGAGGGGGCTGTGAGGCACTGCCTGGGCACGTGCTAGGTGGATGGCGAGATCCTTGGGCGGAATGAACCAACCTGATGTTTTAGGTGGACTGGGCGAGCAAGTCTGAGTGATTTTACCCATCAGATGGAAAACGCTGGGTGGGGTTTCACCGCTGCCCCACACTGGAGCAGCTGGCGGAGAATCTGAGGTCATTGGGGAGCAAATATGCAGGTTGGCATAGGCTAGCAGGCGCTTTTTACTTTTCTTTTTAACTTAAATTCGCTCAAAAGTTACTCCAAGCTGAAAAAGTAATCTTGAGGCTGTGATAGTCTAATTTACCAATCTAAATTTATATTTTAATATAAATGTCAAGGTCAATTTTTCATTTCCAACCTTTCCTATTTGAGTTTTTAAAATTATGCTGATTGTTTGTCAAATTATTGTGAGCTGTTTTTGTCTGGTTTATTTCTAAAATAAAAGATGATCTTGGTTGAGCTTTTTCTACAAGTGAGAGATTCACGCTTGTTAAAATGAAATGAACAAAGAATTCACTGAAATTGGCACTGGAGCATCAGATTTCAAGCAAACGGGTCATTATACACCAAAAAAGGTACTATTTGAAGACGTAACCTTGCAAAAACTTAACCAAGTATACTGTAGTACAGCAATAGGGTTTTTTGTTATAATAAATAAGAGATTACACTGTAGTAACTAATACTGCCAGTGACTCCAAGGCTCACAAAAGTACTCCACTAGATAAGCTCTCACAGCTTCTCCAGAAAAAAGATCACCTTGAAATTAGAAATCCTCTTCAGATATGCTCTCTTTACCAGAGTAAACATTGATTCTTCCCAAGTTTACTAAGCTGCACTACAAAAATGGTAGACTAAGATTGTGATATTCATATTGAGTCAGAAGGCAAATTACTAGGGTTTGAGGCATTTTCATTAAAAAGTACAATGTGCCAGATGTAATTGTATTACTGGTAGATTGTTATAATAATTGTAAGTACCTATTACTTGATTTTACTCTGGCTTGGGGCAACATAGAATAATATGCTTAAAATAAATTAGGAGGTTATATGACTATTATGGTCACGGAGTTGATGGCCATGATTTAAGAGAATAAGAGTTGTGGCATCAGGTATTTAGGTAAATGATTACTATTAAATTGATACTTTAGGCTAATGATTATAAAATAGTCGGCCATAAGTAAATTAATTACTAAAAATGATCTAATCTGCTATATACATAATATAAATTATAAATTAAGTTAAAGAAAATGGATGAAAAAGACCCTACCAATTTGAGATTCTCTTTCCACTTGATAACACATTTGAGTGAATTTAAAATTGCAGAATTAAACAAATCTAAAAACTGATAGACAGAAAACCACCAATGTCCTTGGCCCTACCACCTGCTGCTCAAAAATGAGGCAGTGGCAAAACCCCCCTGGAATCTTCCCCCCAGCGGGGAAACGCTTTTGAACCAGATTGACCAGTACCTCCTTTTCCTCAGGTCGATAAACTCCCCCAAGGATCTCGCCCTCCACCTCACATATTCTCAAATGGTGCCTTGTAGTCCCATTGCGCTCCCCAGAAGCAAGATGCAACTTGGCCTCTGAGTCAAATATGGAAACTAGTTTCCTTATAATGACAAACAAATTATAGAATTAGCCCAGGCGCTTATTCAGCCTGAAGGCTTTATTAAATTCCTCCCCTACAAGGAGTACTTTAACCTTGGCTTCACTTGCAAAGCCGATGCTCCAATTGCAGCCAACCTTCCCCTGGTGTTCCAGAAACCCCCCATCCCAACCACTCGCAGCAGTTGCCTAATGATACCACTCTGGTTCAACTTGCATGCCTCCCCACCCACCTCCCCCAATGAGATTTTATACAACAAAATAGTTACTGGGCTATCAGTATATAGTGCTGACCCCGTTTTACACTTTATGGTTCCCAACGGAGCCAACCAACTTGTGGGCCTCACGCCTTTGCAACCATATGCCCAATATCAAACACAACTGCCATTATGATTCCCCCTTACACTGTTGTCCCCTCTTCCCCCAATCACACTTCCTGGCCAGAGTAGATAAGGGGCGCATGATCTGCACTATTTGTTTGACCTACTAAAAGCAGCGCTGCCACACTATAGCATGAGATGGAAGCCCACATTCTTGACTGCCCCATGATGCCCCAAAAGCTGACATAAAATCATTTTTCAAATGGGGCATAATTCTCCCTCGCTCAACCCAAAATGGTAGATGAAACTGCCATGGATGCAACCAATAAGGAACTGAAGATGCCAAACCACCACTCCTACTTCAATTAATCAGGAGCCAGCATGGAACCCAGTAGAATCAAAAAACCCACCCAATCACCCAATTCATCCCACCCATATGCCAATCAACCTATCATATTCAAGGAGAATCCTGGGATTATTTGGAAGAAGTTGATGATTTGGGAAATCCCACCCCCGGCTCAGATGAGGCCTCAGGCCTTAAAATGTACTTAAATACAGAATATGCAGCTCAATTCCCAACTCACCATCATGCTCTACGATCAGACTCTGATGAATTCTGAATTGACCACCAACTCACCAAAGAGGCTGTTGCCTCCCTGATTGTTGCCCACTCTGAAAGGCCGTAGCAACTTCAGGCGCTTCTTGGTCAAGGGGTATAAGCACCTATCCTTCCCCCCATGCAACAAATTCACAAAAAAGAATCCTCTGATTCCAACACCTTGCCCACAAGGCAGTACAAAAAGTTGTGATGGTCACAAAATTTGGCCCCAAGACCTGCATTATCAGCAACAACATCACCACCTTTACCACACTACCCAAAGTTTGCCTCAAGCTGAAAAAGCCATTTCTGAATATATCACTACTCTCCTCTTAGCAAAATTTGAGCTTACTGAACCACTTTGCTACCCTCGACCCCCTTTTTGAGGATGCACCCACACCTGGGCTCTCAGCGCTCTGTCATACACTGTCCAACACAGAGGAGGAAGATGATCCTCCCAATCCCAAATCACTCCCCACCATGGGCGAATAGCGGTTTACTGCATCTGATCTGGTTGGTTGATTTTAGTTTTAGTTTTAATTTTTGAGTCAGTTTGTCTGATATGCTCATTTCTTTCTGTTCGTTTAAATTCTAGCATAGTTTACGTTTTGCTCCTCAGAGCTCAGTATTGTCCATACCCTGGTCGTCTTGCCTAAGTTAATAAAAGATGAAAAAAAATGGAATTATACAAATGGTTGGTCAAACCAATTACTACTTTTCACCCTAATGACCAAACATCAGGGGGCAAAGATGTGAGGGGGCAACTAACTTAAGATTTAAACTTGGGACCATTGGCCCAGAACTCAACTGATAATTAATAACTTAGCATGCGCCCAGTTATTAAGGTGAATTTTAACGGGATCCTTTAATGTGTAGGCATCTGTGGATGTCTTCTCTATAATCTCTAGAGGGCCTTTCCATATGGAATTCAAATTGATAGTACTTCCAAATACATGATTATCATAGTAAAAAACTAGTTCCCCTGTAGTAATGTGGGGTAAAGGCTGCAATTCTTTGTCATCCCTTTCAGGGGATCTCTTTTCTGAGCCATAACACTAGAATATGCTGTGCTAGTAGTTGGAAAAAAATTGGGCAACGTTTTTAAATACTTTGGGGGAGTCATAAATTCTTGATTGACACATGAATACAAAATTGAGGAAAAGCGCTGGTTGCTCTCCATGAAGTAAAGCAAATGGGGAACGCTCCATTGCCAAATGAAATGAGATTATAATCCAAAACAGTGGAAGGCAATAAAAGGTTACAGTCGGAGGCCTTTGCCATGATTATATCATGTAATATCCCAACATGCATACCATTTCTCAACTAATGGTGCCATTGGTCTCAGAGTGATAAGGCGTAGATAACAACTCATGTATATCCATCATATTATTGAGCTTAGAAATTCTATGGGATGTAAAGTTTGTCCCATTATCAGTCAACTGAAACTGGGCATCCAAGCCAATAGATAACATCGTTTTTTGATTACTTGGCTGTAGTAATGGCACCTAAATACCTGACCTCTTTAGCCTCCACCTATTTTTTATGGTGATAAATAAACACGATGATATATTTAAATTGACCATAAGTGTTAGCCAGAGGGCCCAAAACGTCCAAAGATATGGTATACCAAGGTTAGTTTATATTAATTGTTAGGATTTCTGTACGCTACATAATCCAAAATCGATTATAACAATATATCAATTTTTCTACTTAGGTCAAAAACCTTTAGAGGATGTGGGAGGTTTTAATTTTTATATGGTGTTTATCGTTTTGTGTATTTCCTAAACAGATATTCACTTTTTTTAGTACTAGATGCAGATATTCACTTTTTCATTGGGATTTGATTCCATTAATTACAGATGTTTATCAGGGAGTATACCTGACAATGTTTTGCAAATAGTTCACTTATTGATAAAACAAATGAAATGTAATTATATTGTATTAACCGATTAGATTTGTTGCCAATCAATTAAAAACTTTATTGTAAATGCTGGGTAAAGAAAACGCTTTTTTTAAAGCCACTTTCAGGATAACCTTTTAGACAATGCAGCCTGCTGTTAATGGGTATAAATGTTAGGAGCATGTCTGTAACGCTCCAGTTCCAGTAGAGGTGGTGGGAAAGGGCCACACCATTGCTATGAACTCAAAAACTGAATAAAGGGTAAACAAAGCACCACCTAGAAGTACTGTGCACAGAAGAGCCCAAGCAAGGACTGCATGCATTTGTTTAATTTTGACCTCTTGGAGGTCGGCAAACAGAATAAAATAAATGCACATAGACAAAATAAGTGTGTGTGTGGTTTTACTAAAACAGATAACCACGAGTAAAGTTGGTCTTACATAAACATAATTAAATACTGTGGGGAGATTTGTTGATTTGTGAAAGTGGTGCTAGGCCTAAGAGAAACAATAGGTAAATGCTAACATTGGCCAGGGTACAGTAACTCGAGATTGTCCAAACTCAAGTTATTGGGTGTAAAATGATTCATCCTGACTTAGCAATATTATAAACGGACCTAATTTTTAATCCCAGTTCCTCAAGCAACTGTAATTAACAATAATATTTGAGAACATAGCTGGTTTGTTCTAACGCTCTTTTTTGTAACGCCGACCAAACATCATGCACATCCCCAGGACCAACCTAGGCATATCTCGCCTGTACCCAATGTTGGTCTAGGGTATATTTAAGTCAGGAAGGCCTTGCAACTTGATCTTTTTGGCCTCCTGACGTCCAACCTTGTCCTTACAGTTTGTCCCCTCAATTATGTCATGTAGCCATAACATTAATCTCTCATTCTTAAGGGCTCCACCCCCTCAAGGGGTTTTTGCCAAGGAAAAAAACTTGTGGGACAGGGGCCAGCTTCATGGCGGCAACGGTTTGCTTTGACTGTGGTATTTCAGGCTCAGAGAAACACTCTGAAAAGTTTCAATCAGACCTTGGGCATGGGTGTAATTTCACTCTGGTACTTAAATGTTTTCAACTGCATCAAATCCCTATCAGAATACTAGGTACTCAAGCTTTCTTTATACTCAGAGTGAGGCTAAGATCTCCTCCACTTCCCACTATGGCGCCCCATCCACGAGATAAGCCTCCTGAGTCTCTTATGGAGGCCCCTCAAACAACGTCAGCTTGCTTTTATGAAAGATGGCAAAGATCTGGAATGAGGGGGAGATCCAACTGGTATGAGGCGTGGACCACCTTCCTGATGACATGGCAAGGCCAAATCTTCTTCACTCCCAGTTTTTTCATGTCTGCTTGATATGGATGTTTTGAGCATCAATCATCATGAGATCTCCTTCCTTGTACGCAGGACCTACATGTCTTTTTTCATTGGCGTTCTCCTTTAAAACTTGCATTGCCGCCTACAAATTTGTGTGAACCCCCTGGTGTACTTTCTTGATAGTCTTAGCAAAGTCCACAACTGCTTCAACTTTGGATTCACAGCTGGGCTCCATGTTGAAGGCGGGGTTAAAACCATGGTTGGCGAAAAATAGGGAACAACTGATAGACGCATGTTGAGTGTTGTTATAGCTAAACTGGTCCATGGGAAGGTGGGAACCCAATCTGAATGGTCCGCAGCAGTGTAACACCGCAAAGCTGTTCCAAAGACTATTTTAGCTTGTTCAGTCTGACCTTCTGATTGAGGGTGACAGGCAGTTGAACGGCAGGGGCGAATTTGAATAGTCTTACACAACTCTTCCCAAAAACAGAGGTCAACTAGGGCCCACAATAACTAATTATCTCCTGAGGCACCCCATGAAGGGAGAACACATGAGGCACAAAGAGCCTAGCCATCTCTGCTGCGGTTACTATAGTTCTTCATGGAATAAAGTGGTGAACTTCATAAAACGGATCACCACTACCATTATGGCATCATAACCATCAGACGCAGGTAACTTCATAAAGAAATCCACTAATAGTGAAGTACAAGGCCCCTCAGCATTTTGAACTTGTACCAATAACCCCTCAAGGGCTTGCAATTTGGTCATTTGGTTACAAACCAGGAATTCCTTACAATACTTGGAAACCTACACGGCTAACCCCTTCCAATTATAAGTGCGGCAAATTAGTTTTAGAGTCTTTGCCTTCCCGGATGTCCAACTGTGATTCCGTCATGAGGGTCCCAGATATTACTCAGGCAAAGAGGTACAGTGGGAACACATTGGCGTCCCTGAAACCAAACTATCTCATCCTTCACGTGGTGACCTCTGTAACATCTTCTTGGTCAACTTGCTCTTAGTGAGAACCATAGTAAACTCTGATGACAAGGGCTCTGAAAGAACTAACTTTCTAAAAATACCATATTCCTATGCATTTTTCTTAAGAGCAAGCGCTGACACATGGGTCATGGAAGAATGATGTTGGGACACAATCTTAGATGGCGGAATCATCAAGTGGGTTTTGTTTACCTCAAACTCCTTAGAATCTGGAGCTAATACAAGGGCTTGGCTCAAAGCATCCGCCAAACCATTCTCTTTGTCCTTGGTAAGCTCATAAGAAAACACAAATTGGGCCAGGGTCTCATGCCATTGGGTTTGCCGTGGGGTCAGGACATGAGGTGCACGGTAGTACAAGACATGGTAATTTTTATGCACGCAGAAAGGATTGAATGAGACATGCAAGTGATGACACCCTTAAGTCAGCGCCTCAACCATTGCCAATAACTCTTTGTCATAAACGGAGTAGTTTAACTCAGGCAGAGACATCTGAGAAAAATATCCCACCAGAAGCTTTATTCCATCTTTACTAGTTTGTAATAAGGCAGCCTTCTTGATTTTAACCAGATGGATTCCTCCAATGATTTAGCGTGATAGGGATGAAATGGCCAGTCCAAACAGAATGGCTCATTGACTAAATTTTGTGGTTTTTGATGTGATTGCTTAATAGTTGCTCCCCAATGTGGTGATCCAAATCAGTATTCTGCCAAAAAAAGAGTTAGGTTTAGTCAAGGCCAATAACTAGCCCCATATTAGTATAAAAATGACTAGCATTTAGTAGCCAAGAAAGACCATTTATATCAATTATTATATGTCAACGGAAACTAAAGATTCCAAGTTTGCGGCTGAGGTTGTTTCTGTTGTCTAATATATATATTTAACGATTGCCTGAGGAAGGAAATACCCCAAATAATTGGTTAGGAGAGGTGATAAGAGTTGTCAGAAGAAGCCAAAATATCCTGTGTTACCAAGAGCCCAAGGATGATCCAGCACATATTTACTAAGTTAAATCTAATACAATATAAATTTATATATATAATTTATATGGCTCACTGGAGACTGAAGGCTGAGGATGAAGATGAAACTAATATTTGGACATTGGGAAGGATGGGGAGAGAGGGTCAACACCAGGGAAATGAGAAGCACAGTGGAAGAGAGAGGTTAGCTGGAAGGTTCAGTGATGAGCCAATAGGTTAGCAATAGGTGCAGTAGCCCTTTTGTCATATAAGTACCTGGTGCTTCCCTCTCAATAAATATCTCCCTTTGCCTAATCTCCCTTTTTCATATAAGTTTATGTTTATTCTTGTTGGTTGGGGTTTAGGCTGGGGATCCCCAAATGGCTCAAGTGACATGCCAAGGGGTCAGCCGGCACTTCTGGCCCCAACGCCTAAGGCTTGATGGCAAGGGTCAGACAGTCTCCATAAAGGTTGGCCTGCCAACCAGCAGATCCCACTTTTGCCAGAAAAGCGATCTTCTTATACATCTACTATGGCGAATTTAGAGGCATCAGTAGCCGCAATGAACTCTTTTTTGGATCTACATGGCGAAGGATGGACGTGGACAACAGGGTGTACTTTACTGCTTGAATGTATCCTGAAAGGTGGGGGACCACTGGAGCATCTTTGCTCCACTCGCCTTATACAAGTGCGCAGCAACCTCAGTAAGATTTGATGTTAAGTTATTAAGAGACGTACACCTCCCCCAAAAAACTTACCAATTACTTGACTAAAGTTGTGGCCACTCACAAAATCATCTGCTCCTATTCTTGAGTTATCATGTTGCCTTAGTCAAACATGAAGTTTCCCAGGAAGTTGCCCTGTGACTTAAAGAACTTACACTTACTAACTTTCAGCGTAAGGTTGTAAGCCCTTAAAACCTGCACCACTTTTCACAAGTGTACTTCATGGGGCTCATGATCATAAGATAACACCAGAAAATCATCAATGTAGGCCGCCGCGCACACACTCAGCAAGTCACTCAAGGCCGCATCTATATGGCGTTGGAAGATTGCAGGCGCATATTTTAAGCCCAAAAGGCATAATAAAAACGAGGTTTCTTTTTCTAGTTTGGAATGAGGTGAGACACTCCTGCCCTTCTTGATCCAGATCTGTTTGAATGCATCTAAGCAATCCAGTTTGGAGAAAACTCTAGCTGACTCCACATAGCAAAAAATCTGAGAGTCCAATTGGATGAATGCTAATCTAGTACTGTGAAATTTTTTAGTTCACATAATCTACGCATGGGAATAGAGTACCATTGGCTTTCACCACAATGAGAAGTAGGAGCATACCAGAGAAAAATGCTAAATTATAGCGCCTTTAGATAACGTCTCTTTGACCCACACATAAAACGCTGCTTCCTCACATACAGTCAATGGTAAATAAGAGAATATATATATACACTAGTACAACAGGAGTTTGAACTCGCAATCAAATACTGAATGAGAAGGTAGTACATTGGCTGAAGCCGCATCAAACTAAGATTCTAGCTCCACCAAGCAGGAAGCAAAGGGTAACTCCAAAGAGGGCTTCAGCAGCGGAGCCAGACTGAGTGTGTTGACCTTGGGCCATTGGTGCATATTGCCCTGAGAGTTCGCTTCAGACATGGAGATAACTAATTCATGGTAATTCTCTAAAGTCAAGCATATAGTACTGTCTCTCAAGTTAATTCTGACATCAAACTTTAGCCACCACTCGACTCTGAAAATAATGGTATACAAGATGTTTTTAATTGCTTGGAAGTGGTCATCAAATGATATTTGCCAACTTGATAACCCACTAACCCTAGAACCTTCAGCGTGGGAATACCTTGGGCATCCTATCCCTAACCATACTACCTGGCAAGTAACTCAATTCAAGATAGTCGGCTAGGTCTTGGTCAATAAAATTTCAGAGGCTCCTTATCTACCAAATTATTGTGGTGATTTTCTTCTAAAGGGAATGAAAGTTTAGCAGTCAAAAAATAATATTATCTTGAATGGTCTATATTCATAGAATAAAATGCCAAGAATTCCTCAGAAAAATCTATTTTAAGCTAAACATACCTCCATGATAAGTTTTTGCATCAAAAAATTGATAGGTATAATTAGCCACTCTCACTACTGAGGTCATATATCCCACTAATCTTCAGCAGTTGCATAAACATCTACATATTGTAATATTAATTTTTCCTCCATTTCCTGTGTTCTGCGGATTCTGATAGGGTTCAAGATCAGGTCCTCTATGGTAATATGGTATACAGACATGGGGTCTACCTCAAAGCCGCAAGAGTGACAAACAGTAGTTTTTTGTAAATTTTGTCCTATAAACCGCGTTTCATGCATTAATGGGGCCCTACCAGATTTGGTGGCCAATTGTACATCGTTATCCATGGCGATTATTACCAAGACCTTCCTTTATGACATTGTCTGAAATATCTGAACGCGGTGCAGAGAGATCTTCACTTTGGTATAGATTATTTTTATAAATTTTTGGTATATACTCACTTGGACCCTCAAATCCTGTTGAAGTGGGGAAGGAATTGGTGAGAACCTCTGCCCCGCTCAAGGAAAAATCATCAGTCATTGGCGCCATGTTTATAGGGGCAGTGGCGGGTGCTATAACATTGTGAAATATACTGAAACATTTAATTAAACTTTGGGGCTGGACCCCTTCTTGCCTTCAAATTTGGCTGAAAATGAAGAAATGGAATTATAAGATTCCTTCTTTTCCAGAGGTGTGCATAAGCTTTTGGGTCTTGTATTTATATGGGCAGACCCGTGTAAAATAATGACAGAGAAATTACTTGGCGCCTTCCAGGTTAGTGTGAGGAAATTGTCCCAAAAAGCTCCAATCAGATGATTGAAGCCGGCGGGAGAATCTTGACTCACTCTAGTGTTCATTTCAGTAAGTTCCAAAATGGCACTTAAAGATGACATTTGGAAAACTACAGACGCAGGAAAGCTTGAGACACAGGGAGATTCATAAAAATAAGGGCACACGAAACGCCCAACACCACTGTGTACAGATGAGCCCCATTAATTTTTGGAAGCGTGGCCCAGGGTTGCCCTGCCCCCAAGGGTTGCTTCAAACTCTCTATACTATCAGACACCCACAACACAGTTTTATAAACGTGAAACACCCAAGCAGGTTCCCAGGGCAAAAGATGACGCAGACACTCAAATCCTGGAGGAGTGGAATCAGTGCTGGGTTTTATATAACGAGAAGAGGTGGTGGAAAACTTGAAAGCCTCAGAGATTAGGCCTCAAACAGTCCCTAACCATCATTACTAGCTAAAATGGTGGAAATTGCACCATTAGCAGCAAAAGGAGAACTACTAAGCTGGCACACCGTCAACAAGATGATAACTCCATGGACAAGAACGTCCCAACCACGGTGCACATCTAAAGAACCTGAAGCCACTAATCAAACCTTCCAAATGGAATAGGTCTTGGAAAGACCAGTATTAGGTTGGTCATCTAATGTTAGGAGTGTTTCTGTAACGCTCCGGTTCCAAAAGAGGTGGTGAGCGAGGGCCCATACCTCTTCTACGGAACCCAACTCTGAATAAAAAGTAGACAAAGCACCATCCAGAAGGACGGTGCACAGAAGAGCAAGCAAGGACGGCATGCATTTGTTTTATTTGGACCTCTTGGAGGTTGGCAAACAGAACTAAATAAATGCACATAGACAAAATAAATAAACGGGTTTTTATTAAACCAGAAAGCCACGAGGAAAGTTGGTTTTGAAGAAACATAATCAAACACTGTGGGGAGAGTTGCCAATCAGCAAAATCGGTGCTAAGCCTAAGCAAACCAATAGGCGCATGCTACCATTGGCCAGTGTCCTTTAATTCGAGATTGTCCTAAATCAAGTTATTTTGTGTAAAATGACTCATCATGAATTAGCAATATTATAAACGGACCTGGTTTGTAATCCCAGCTTCTCAAGCAACTGTAATGAACCATCATAGTTGAGAACATAGGTGGTCCCTTTTAACGCTCTTGCTGTAACGCCGACCAAACATCATGCACATCCCCAGGACCAGCCTGAATATATCTTGGCTGTACTCAGTGATGATCCAGGTTTTTTAGTTAGGAAAGCCTTGAAACTTGATCTTTATGGCCTCCTGACGTCCAGCCTTGTCCTTACAGAATGTTTCCATAATTATGTCATGTATCCATGACAGGGTAAAGAGTCCAATTATTTAATCAGGATGCTAGCTTGATAAGGATAAATTTCTGGGTATGGATGAGGGCGTTGGGACATGCTACCTCTAGGTAACTTAATGACAGATAATAATCTAGTTGGTGGTGGGTACTGACTAGGTTAATGGATGAGCATATGCATCATTTATTATTGGTGTGATCTTTGGGAGGGATAAATCCATTGGCGATGGATGCCATTCCTTTTGGGGCGCCAATGGAAGAGTTGGGCTCCAAGTTACCCTATATATTTCCTTCATTAAATTATATGAAAATCAATTGTTCTTATATTACATATACTTCATAAAACTTTATAATTATTCAAGTTCCTCTAATAAAAGTCTGGGATAGTTTCTTTTACCTAATTGTCTGGCGTTCTCTGTGGCTCTTTTATTAAGAGAGGAAGAGAAAAGCTCCCTTGTATCCATAAGTTGCCAACTCAAGGGATATGAGTTGAAGAGATAGGAAGCCCTTTTTGTCTAGAAGGATATAAGTCCTTTACATAGGTTGAATGAAATTTTCCAGCGCCTGTCCTTAAGAGAAACCTGAGTATAAATGTTTGGTTGTGAAATATTTAGCTGGATGATAGTCTTCATACTACTATCACCTACCCAAAAATATTATCAAATTATATTATTTAACAAGTTTATTACTTGAACACATTGAACATGTTCAGAAACATAGGAAAGTTTACATTTGGTTCTCACTACAGGTGCATTTGAGTTTTAAGGCAAAGATTACATAAGAATGTATCAGCATAATGTCCTGCAAAAATGAACTTCCAAAGCTGTGGACGGTACTTGATACAGTTAACAATAACGCGTGGATTTGGAATCTTAATCCAATCTAGATACCAAAGCAGGATGAGTAACTAAAACTGGGGCGGAATTTGAGCAAGTCAAGAAAGTCAATAATTATCTGAATGGAAAAACCACTTCCTTGTGTGAAGAAGGAATGAATTCTTTAAAGAGTTGATGTTCCAAAAGCTGCTAATGAAGCAGATAGTGAATGGTTACCTGATTCAGGAGGTTATAATGCAAATCCAAAAGTGGTTCCATGACCTAAACTTGTCAAGTACAACTGTGCGCGGAAAGTTTCAGATTTAGCCAATGACATTGATAAAGAAAGATCTTTTGGGAAAGCAGCCACCAAGAAACATGCCAGAAATTTTGTGCAGCACATTCAGAGATGAATTTTAAATTTACCGCAGTAGTTGGAAGAGTTACCAGGCAAGTACCTCCTGTTACAGTAGCAACAGAATAATTTTGTATTATGCTGAAATTACCATAATTTAATCACAATATCGCTCCAGCGTTTTTTTGCTTAATCAAAATGACAAGGTTTGGATATGGTGATTAAAAAAGCAGAAACTGTGATAAACTTCTTAGACACTGTCAACATCTGATGCTTCCCCATCTCATTAGGATAACTGGAAACAAAGCGACGCCAAAGAAGCAATCATGAATGGGTTTCATAGTCCTGAGTGAGTGGTTAACCACAGACAGGAGTTTATGAGAATTTAATTAATAAGGATGATACATTTACTGTTTTTGCCAGTTGATTTTACCAGGAAGTACAAATCCTGGCAGGCACAAAAGTACTATCAGTTTTTAGCATATTGCAATGCATACAGCACTCTAGCCCTACTGAGATCTGCAATGCTTTTCGTTTTGGTGCTAACAAATCAGAATTCTATGTCACAAATGGTGAAATATATGAAATTGTTATGCTTGGAATATAATGTGACATATCAATTTTATGATGAAATTTCAGTTGATGAGGATTAGATTATGGAGGATGTTGTAATTGGTTTGACCAACCATCTGGGATATATAATTTTTAAATTATTTAATCTATATTCAACTATACTTAGATAAATGATCTAATCCATTCATAATAATTTTTTGGTATGTGGCCCACATTTTATATATGAATTTGGCCAATTGTTGATTAACCATTAACCTTTTTTATTATCCCCACTGAAAACTTTTTCACTCGTTGCAAACACTTTTGCAACATATTCAATTCAAGCCTAAATAAGTTTAATAATCTCATTAAGGAGATTAGTGTGCATCCAATGTTGGGAAGCAGTTGGGAGAGCAAAGTCAAGGGCATAGGAGCAGGCCCCACACTATAGAAGTTTCGCAAATGCCCAAGCAACACTGGTGGCCTAAATAAAAATAATAAAAAACCGGTGGTTAGTATTTCCCCAGAGATTTTGTCCTGGAAGATGAAATGTAACCAGTTCATCGATACTCCTCATTCCCAGCCCCTGTCATCAGTAGAGCATGGGGTGTGAGTTTTCCTGGATATAAAACAAATGGCGCTTTAGTAAAAGTTTTGTGAAGATGCACACACCCATTTCTCAAATGCAGTGTAAATTACACTACACTCCATGCCCTAAGGTTAATTAGATCTTTGGTTCACAACCAAACAACCTTTGGACAAAGCCGCAAAGATGCGGATAATATTGGACCTCCCAGATGGTCAATGGGTAGCCACCATGAAGTGCATTCATTGGACTAAATAAAATAAAATTTTTCTGTACTTTGACTTCCTACCTAAAACAATTAAGCGCACCATGCTGGAGCACCACCTAATGACTGGCTCAACGAAAATGGAGAAATCCAATTCTTTGAGAAGCAGCACTCTACACTCATGCTGGACCTGTGCATGAGAAAAGCAATTGATGTACTCACCCCATTTGAAGGGTTGCAGAAGATTTGAACCAAATCACCCACACCACTTTTATGGAAATTGATGGGCTAGAATCCCACCCATTCCATGTCACTGTGGATAGCGCGCTACTTATCTTCACCTTCTGTTGTGCTTTTGGCCACAAGGCCCTCACTTGCCTCACCAAGGAGTACATTACCCAAAATGAAATCATCCCAGATGAAATGAGCAGTGCAGATGCCCATTATGAACCAGCTATAGACACTAACGCCGCCTTTCTATGGGGCTTGCAGGTGTGCTACATTCAAATCAAACCTTTGTCTTTGTAGGAGTTTAAGAATTCCAAGCAGGCCTGCAGAGCGTTGGCCAAGGCAGCGGCCATGGCTGCATCCGTGATCCTGCCCACCCAGCTTCAGGAGGACATTTAGTCATTCACTGTTGAAGTGGCTCACAAATCCATCCACCAATCAGATTGGGCCACCCAGTCTGAAGACCCAATATGCGAGTTGGAAACACCCTCTAATGATACCAAGCCTTGATCAAAACTGATTTACCCACTAATTTCCCTACCAAAATTTGTAGACCTACAATGGGGCATCGCAAGTGCACAGCAATGTGAAGTCTCATGACAAGACTGGAAAAAGTACAAAAAACCTTACCTGCATTTAAAATAACGGATTCTCTTAAAGATGCGTATGATGGCCCAGCGATGAGGTCATGCACCATCGCCATGGAGAAAGTGGCAAAGGAAGGCAAAGTAGGCCCTTTCGCTCAAATCTAAGATTCTATGGTGGGTGCCTTCACAATAGGGACATTAAACATTGCTGGACTCAAGGCCTCACCATCCTGGGCTAGGAAACTGAGTTTTTAAAGAATAATTTACCCGTGGAGATTATGGCCATTAAGAAAACTAATGTCCATACAGTGCTGAGGACACATGGGTAACCATGATCCTACCTTCCCTTTCCTTTTGATCGCCACACTGTGGGGTGCTAATACATGTAACTCATAATTTTAAATATATTTCTTCATCTTTGTACCTTGACAGCTGTGTCCTAGTTGTATCCTTTTTATGGGGTGATGAAGTGCATGCTGTCATTAAATATATGCCCCAACCTGTGCACGATCTCATCAGGAATTCTTCTCAGCCATTACTTCCCTTCCACTTCCCCCTGACCCATTTTTGGTGGGCGATATGAACTGCTGGAACAACCCAGCCACCAACCGCTGGCCCTCGGCGGCTACACCCCCTCAGGGGCATGTAGAACTTCACGTTCTAAAGGCCACTTTGGGGTTGTTTGATACCCTGCCTCAAATGCACTGCTGCTCACAAACATATCTTGCCCCCATGTGCACAACGGTCAGCTGAGGTCAAAGTCCCAAATTGACCTTATTTTTTCACCATTTAAATTCTAGTCTAAGGTTGTGTACTCTATGACAACGAAACTTGATCTATCTGACCACAGGATGGTATCAATTTCCTACTCTTTGTCACACCCAGCGGCACAGGTGCCAAAGTGATGCAAACTCCGCCCAGCCAAGATCACGTCACCTAGGTTTCCTCATGGGTGGACACTGAAACCTTGGCTTTGGAGTTTACAACACCATTATTTGCGGACCCACTGTCAACCTGGTCACAATTCAAAGCAAACACCATCCCACAGCCAAGCCATATCTCATCACAACACTCTCAGGCTTCCTCAGCAGTCATTTTGCGAACAGTTGCAGAAGTGGACCACCTTGAATCTAACATCCCTGCTGCCAGCTACAGCGTGGCTTGTGTTTGCAATTGGGCAGAAGTGTTCACTCACCTCAATGCAATGGTAAGGCAACACAAACATTGAGCTTGTTTGCAGTATGTGGCAAAGAATAATGGCGGGCGACATATGCTCCACTTACTTTTTACAAAAATTCTTTGCACCATAAAATAGCTTGGCCTGCACACAGGTGATGCAGCCAGAACACTCCAACGCAGATACTCCAGCAAAATGGCAATCGAAGTGAGTAATTATTACTCTAATTTGTATCACTCCAATCCAGTCTAACTGGCCAAAGTTGCTAAATTTTTCAAAAAACCACATACCCACCAATTCCCATTATTCAAAGTTATTGAATTTAATTTCTCAGGATGAACTCTGGTCCGCTGTTTTCAGTGCACTGTACAGGAAATGCCCAGGTCCAGATGGGATTCCTTATGAGTCCTATAAGAAATATTTTAATATCTCTCCTCCTTGATGCTTGCAATTTAAACCAGTGTTTGCTCGAAACGCGCCTCCTCCTTGGGGGCCAAGAGGCCTACATGATAACGCTGTATAAGAAAGGGTAGAAGCTGGACTTGGCCAACTGGCGCCCCATATCACTTACTAACACAGATACTAAAATTTTTACTAAAATCATGGTCAAGTACCTAGGGGAAGATGCCTCTGATTTCATTTCCTCTAAGTAGTTTGGTTTCGTTCCCAGGCTGTCTATTTAGGAAAACATACATACTGTAGCAAATGTCTGCCAATCCACGGCTACTGGAGCACTTTTTTTAGAACAGCAGAAGGCTTATGATAGAGTCAACCAGAATTAGCTCAAATCCTGCCTCCACAAGTTTCACCTCCCCCATCGTTTCATTGATTGTGTGATGTTGCTCACGGAATATGCCACAATGGCTGAGCGTGGCCCTGGCTTCCTAAATGATGTAGTTCACCCTCATAGGGGCCTACGCCAATGGGACCCTTTAATCCCACTTGTGTATAACTTCAGCCTTGACCCACTTTTGCGCAATATAAATGTCCGCCTTACTGGTTTCCATGTGCAAGGCCAAGCATCAGTCAAGATGTTGGAATTTGCTGATGATAGTGTGGTTGGGGTGTCTAACAATCATGATGCACGCGCGCTTGAGGTAAATATCCAGGTTTACTCCAGGATAAGTAACGCTGCACTCAACGCCTCCAAAATCGAAATCATTCTCCTTGGTATGTACCAAGCCCGCTGGTCACTAGCGCCCCATTTTCTACCTGCTTCAGCAGCTAGCTCACGCATTTGCTTGCCCCACACACCCCAATCTGCCTCGCTTGTTCTCCCCTTCATGCCAAGACCCACCGCTGGTCTGGTACGCCATTTGGGGGTTGTTGAAGGTGGGAGGGTACGCCTCAACAGTGATGGAGCACCATATCCTGTACAATGTTTCAAAACGTGTAGCTTCCCTCAGATCCCACCAAGCTTCCTTTACAGGCAGGGTAGTGCTAGCCAACTTTATGCTCCTTTTTAGGTTTGGTTTGGGGCCCATGATATCGCCTTTTCCCCAGTTTCTTTACCTCATTATACACCCTTCTGCAAGGGTGGCTTTGGTTAGGCCGCCCACCGCCAGTGCGCCTGGATGTCATGTTTGGCCCTCGCTATAGTGGCAATATGGGACTGCTCAACTTTGATTTCCACGCCGCCAAAATACTTGGCACGTGGATTGCTGCAGTCACCAACCTAACGAACACAACCCCAGAACTGGTCACGCGCGGCCCGCTCCAACTTCTCCCATGCCCTGGGCCTCAGCAATCCTACCCACCCTCATTCCTTTTAAAGTATCTTGCCTCACACCATTCTGCTGTGGGCCTGCATAGAATGTCGCCTCACTTCAAAAAAGTTCTTCTCTCCATGCAGAGTGCTGAGTGGAGGATTTTCATCAGTGGGAACACCGCTCAGAGAGGTCGACCTACACTATGATTCACCCAGGTTGTACAAGGACAAGCCATTCTGAACAATGTGATAGCAATGAGGTCCCCTGTCATGGCCAGGGTGGATTATCTGAGTATGATGGACATCCCCTACTCCCTTGATACCCAGAAAGCCATCTGTAAGTACGCTTATAACCCTCTTCTGCAGCCACATATTCGTTTCCATGTGTGGCGCTGCTTGAAACGGGTATAACATACTGCCAAGCGCTCTAATGCATTGCACTCATCATGTTCATGTGTGCCCATTATGGGACTTTGGTTAACCACCTGGAAGAGTGCCCTCCATCAAAAGCTTTCTGGCATGAGGTTCAGCGTCTTTTTTGCCAGGAGCAGACATAGACCTTCCTCCTATTTAAGGTCAACTTAGCCTTGTCCTTAAATTCCCCTATCCCATCTTCCCTCCAAGCCTTAGCGGTTGCAATCGCTATGTGGACTATCCACACGGTTGTCTTAGATGCCATCTCAGGCTCTACTCCCACCCTCCAGGAAGCTGTACGCCAGTTTCAGTCGCACAAGATGGACCACTTTCAAGCATGGTTGTTTGGGTACCTACCATCCCATCGCCGTCAGTTGGTCTTGTCCTGGTTTTTGGTTTGGTTCATCATTTCAGACCCTTTCCTGCATACGTGTTCAATAATGGCGCTAGACCTAATCACGATTCTCCCCTTCCTTTTCTTGGCGTTCTCACTGCCAACAGGAGATAGAGTTTGCTTCTCTGGGGTGACTCTTGCTGATATTAGTTCTTTTAGTCTAGCATATCGGAAATGTCTGTCCCCTGGTCAGCCTTCTCTGAATAAAAATTAAATTATAATCCCCGCTGGAACATTTCTCATTCCCCTAAAGTATTTGCCACCAAAGCCGTGTCTTTGATTGTCATATTACCTCCTATGTCATTCAGATAATATGCTATTTTGACCCACATTGGCATAAACATTGCTAATAGAGTCCCATATAATCATTTTGGCCACCTGCCATTATTTTCAGTACATCTGGAATATAATAATAACAACCGTCATATTAATATTATGTTGTAAATGCTTTTCCCTTTTCCCTCGCTTTCCTTGCCCAAATGGATATTATACTGGTAGTTACCACACATAAGTGCAGCTTAGCAACCTTGAAATGCATCAATGAGAAACCTAGTGGAAAGAGCATATCTGATTGAGATTACCATCTATTTGGGGGTCTTTTTCTTGGATAGCTAGTTTTTAATCTACTACTAAGTGTAATATATCAAGCTACAGATTATTCTGGCAGTATTAGTTACTACAATGTACTCTCCTATATTATTAATAAAAGCCCTATTCCTGAAACTAAGGTTTCATATGGTATAGTACTTACCCAGATTGCTGTCACAAAAACAGTTTATGGTTTGATTGTGTATATTGACCTGTGCATCAGAAATATTATGTCTAAGATCCAATTAAAACAGTGGTGCGCACTACATGGAACACATTAATTCTCTATGCATTTAATTACTGAGTATGAGTTTGATGATCTTGTCAAGGACTATTTCACAGTGGAGGTAGTGAAGGCTTCCGCCATATTATTGATTGGCAAAGATGTTTCACAAAATTGTTCTGCAAAGATTCAGCAATTATGTGTGAACTTGAATGCTCATGTTGGCTTACTGGCTGAAATCATGCTAGGCGATGAGCGTCAAGTAAAATATGTAGTTGAAGTTATGGAAGTTCAAAAACACCGCCTCAAAGAACTAGATGTGAAATTTACTTGAGCACGCCTTACATTAATAAGTTCTATCAGGAATTCAATTCCTTACATAAAGAACTTACAACTCAAGGACAAACTGTCTGGTATCTTTTGAATGAAACATCGCCTTGAAAGTGGACTTCCTCGCCACTGATCAAATGATTGTTAATATAGAAACTGTGTTGCAGGTGAACATCACCATTTTTTTAAAATTAACTTTCAATTTATGTTGGAGACTCATTAGTATCTATGCAAGTATCACCAGAGTCAAGTTTCTTGGAAACCCTTTCATTGAAATCTGATAGGGTGGGTGATGAGGCACAAATTACGGCTAACTTGTCTTTTATTTTTCCATTAATTCTGAGTGTTAGATCTTCCATGATATCCTGAAACTATGGAGGCTCATTGTTATGTTACTACAACTCCTAACCTTTAAACTTAAAAAATCAAGGGAGGACAGTGCAGACTCTTAGGTTCTGGTGCCAAGAATTTTTATTTTAGGTTAACCCTGTCAATTTACCAAACTTTTGAAATAATGTGAACATGCACAATTTTCATGATATCTTTGAGATTAGTATGGATGGAGCATCTGAAACTTCTAAGTTGGTAGCGGTTATGAACTCTATCAGGATTCCTACCTGAATAAGGGATTCATGTGTGTCAGATTAGGAAAATCAAACCTGATCTGATGAAATAGATGAAACTATTATCAGGGTTTATCCCACAACTAAATCCAAGGCCTCCTAATATTTGAGGATCAACCCTGACTGATGTGATCAAAATCATTCCTTAAAACCCCCTAATATTTAGGTCAAACATGATCTATGAAGCAATCAAATCTTGTTTGCCATATGTGGCCAGCATGACACAGAATCCTCGATTGGTACTGATTATATATCTTAGTTCAGAACGCTTAGAGATTTATCAAGAAACTCTCTGATCTCCAATATAATGATGTTTCTAAGCAAATAAACATTACACTCTTTTTGACATTAACAATCTGACCATCCTCTAAATAATTAAGGGATAAAAATATATCTAGGATTTACCACTCAATGGATTGTATTTTAAGTGAAGATTTTTTGGCCAAAAAAGTAAAACTTATAATCCAACACCTAGGAACTTTGGGTCTCCTGGCCTCAAAAATAAAGTATGAGTGTTATAGCACCCCCTTCATCCCAACAAACTTGCTGGATTCTGAAAGTCAGGATTTGGCATGCGTATTTAAAGAGGGCCAGTGTTTTTTTAACATAAAGCTAAAACCTTCTTATTAAAGAGTTCAGTGGTGCAGAAAAGATGACCACTCAAATGTGGAATTCCAAAAATTTCTTTTAACAAAGTAGAGACTAAAGAGTCTTTTCTGAGCGTTTTTATTTGGAGGTGCAGACGGTATCTGTAGTAAATGTAATAGATGGTTTTGACTCCCAGATCTCTCTTTGGTATACCTGTGTTCCAAACACAGCTATATCATGTTTTGATACCAGTCTTAATGAGGATAATGATATTACACAAATGGCAGATTATCACCGCCAATGTGCCACCACTTTTGAGGCACTTAACAAAAGTGATCAGGAGCCTTGAGACCCCCAACCTAGGGACATATGGCATGAAAAGATTAAATTGGCCTTGTAAGCAACATTCCAATAGATCTGATAATAATCATATTACCTGTTACCTTTGTAAAAATCTGTGGTATTATGTAAATTACTGTCTCAAATTCAGTGTCCAACCCAGAGTTTATTTAGTGAGCTCTGCCAATAAAGGGGACTTGGAAAAAAGTCATGGTTAGGTAGAATTGTGATTTTCTACCTCCACCACCTCTACAAAAATTCCTAGTAAGCACCAATTTCCTAAACTACAACCCGCTAAGCCATCAGCTGCCAAGGCCGACCTGCCTTGGGAAGTTCAACCAAGTTTAGTGGATGATAGGGTAGCAGTTACTTATCACTTCCCAAAAAAATGTGACGCTGAGTTGGTACAAGTTGCTAAGGAAGCCTTATGCTCAACTTTGACACAACTTGTACTTCCAGTTTTTCTGGTGATATCACTGTCACAATTCTGATGTGTCTGGGATAAGCCCTAAGTTTTTATATCAGAATGGGAAGGATCCGCTGAGTTCAATATGAGTAATCATTATTTGAGCGCCTTGAGATGAGGCGATACTGAATTATGGGGAAATTGCCTCAAATTAGGCAATTGTGAAATTGATGAATGAAGAATTGACGGAGCCAATAAGATATGGCGAATTAAATTACTAAGCTATAGAAGCCATAGCATCTTAAGCCACTCCAATATAAGCAAGCTGAGATGATCAGGAAGGGGGTTGTTAAGTAAGTTGAGAACCAGCGGAATAAGAAGAATCCGCAATATTAATTATTTTATATAAAAAGAAGTTGCGGGAGCAAGTGCTCCATGTTAATATAATAAAAGTTTATTCTATTGTTTTGAGGGCAACAATCGTCATATCATTGGCCCTGATTGCTCAGTGGATCAAACCCTGTGAAAAAACCGTTGGCGTAACTATGGAAAACCGCCAATTTTATAACAGTGGTGCTCACTACAGGGGGGCCATAGATCAAATGTATATGATAAAATCTCAGCTGCCAGCTACGTTGCATCAATTTCATGTTGATAAAGAGTTTACTCATCACTATGGATTTAGTTGCTATTTGGAACTGAAATTGACTTTAGACACTGTGCTGAAAAAAGCAAGATGAGCTGCTCCAAGAGGTTTGTTGTATCAAAATGCCCCCATTCTATTGAGAAGGGAATATTCCTGGGTTCTTTAAGCGATTTAAATTGCAACCAAAGGTGTCTCAGATTGACATAAAGTAATGCTGTTGATTTCTACCTTGGACGTCGGAAGTGCTGATCAAGTTGTCTATTACCTTTCCAGCAGTTCTATTATATACCAAGAAGTCAAAGAGACGGTGCTGTGGTTGTTCAGTGGACCTGTAAAAATATCCCAGCGGAAGGCCTAATTTTTGACCATCAAGTTTCAATGGAATGTGACCCTAATCGTGTTTGCTGAGCGATTTACTAGTGAAAGCTCACATGTTAATTGGGGCTGGAATTTTATCCAGATCATATGTATGTCTTGCGATGACTTCTGTTGTAAAGCCATACCATAAGTTACATAACTTTATGGCCTCACTGTTGGATGAAGATGTACCATTGCTTAAAATTGTTCAGTTTCTGCACCGTATATCTGCCAACTTCCCTCCACTCAATACTGAGCGGAATCTTCCTGCTATAAATGCCGATTCATCTTACTTGGGGAACTCTGCTTGTCCAGTTCACATTCCACCAAGCAACCTGTAGCAGTTTAACATCTGCCCCATACCTGCTTATGGTCACTGGCCCAATTATTACCCTACCCCTGTTTCCACTTATCACGTCCAGCCCAACTCTCGATGTGGCTTGTTTCAAATTAATTGGGGATGTGTGCCCTATGGGGTCAGCTGTTTTAAATCCAGTTGACAAGGTCAAATGCCTGGTGGTGCCCCAATCAACAGGCCTCTTGCGTACAGTCAGAACAGTACTTCCAGGGAAAAATCAGAGCGGAGTTGAGATGGAACTCTCTACCTCCACTATATCAAACCCAAACATCCCACATGAACTAACTTTAGAATATTCAGTGGAAGCTCCCTTGGTCGATGTGTCAGTTTTATATAAGCAGCTGGTTGGAGGGGTAAAAATTTTGACACAAGTGCAGTCTGTGGCTATGGTGGAAGAGGGATCCCTGTTGCAAGTTGAGCCATATGCTTGCCAAATGTATAACCAGGTTTCACCTGGAAAATTAGACCCCTCCTATGATGCACTTTTCTTGAAAGTGGTAAGCGTCACTCTTCCATTCAACATTATTATCAAACAAAACCCCAGGATTGGTGAAGGGACTGTGGGTCTTTTTGGAAACAGAAATGCCATGAATGTCCATGTTATAAACAGTCAAAATGCATCCTACTCTGAATGTACTTACTGTGACCTGGCTGTAGCTAAAACCTGAGTCCGTGCCATCATAGATACAGGTGCCCTCATCAATATAGTCTCCACAAAATTGGTGGCCAGGTTTTCATTAAAACCAGAATTGGACCATTGGGTTGTATATGGGACTGCTGGAGCGGATAACACAATCTGAGGGAGCATACAGTGCACTTCCAATGCAGTTTGGTTCTATTGTTGTGATGGCCCCATCTATAGTGTTACCAAATAGCAATTATGATCTGCTGATTGGAACCACCTTCTTTTGACACCATGGGGCTGTTATTGATTTAATTAATTTATTGCTGGGAAGGATGACCAGGGGATGGACACTTCCAATAAGACACAAAGAAAACAAAACGTAGTAACATGGGGCACCCCAGAGAAGCTAATGCTATCTCCTGTTGCCAGCAGGAATGCCACTACAGGGAGGAGGGGGAACGTGTAAAGGGGCTGGAGCCACGATTGAGCATGTGTGGAGGAAGGGCGCAAGTGTTGATGAACCAAACTGGGAACCAGGAGGAGACCAACTGACGGAGATGCGGTAGGAGGTAGCCAAACATCCACGCTTGAAAGCGGTCCACTAAGTGGGACTGGAACCGGTGGACAGATTCTGGGAGGGTGGGGGTGGAGCCTGCGATGGCATCCAAGACAATCGTGTGGATGGTCCACATGGCGATTGCGACCACCAAAGCACTGAGGGAGGGTGGAATATGGGAGACCATAGATAAAGCAAACATATCCCTAGACAAACTAAAGGGAAGGTCCTGATCCTGGCATAGCAGACGTTGCACCTCACGCCGTATTGCTTTAGAGGTAGGGCACTTTCCTGGGCGGTTAAACAGCGTTCATACTGGCCACACACGACACAGGATGAGTGTAAAGCGTTAGAGCGCTCAGCAGTACAGTACATCCGCCTCAAGAAGCGCCACACATGGGAATGGATATGAGGCTGCAGAAGAGGGTGGTGGGCCTTTTTCAAATTTTCTTCTGGGTTTCAAGGGAATAAAGGATGTCCATCATGTCCAGGTAGTACACCCTGGATAGGACATGGGGCCTTGTGGGTATCAAGCCGTCCAGAATGGGAAGCCCCTGTACCTTCCGTGTGAACTGAGGAGAGGGACGCCCCCTCTGGGCAGTGTGTCCACAAATATGAATTCTCCACTCAGTGCTCCGCATGGAGAGGAGGATTCGGTTAAAGTGGGGTGCAGTTCCATGGAGACCTGCGGCCAAAGGGAGGGAAGCCAGATATTTTATCAGAGAGTGAGGGTGCGACGGATTGGTAAGGCCCAGGGCGCAGGAGATGTTGGAGTGGGCCACGTGGGACCAGTGTTGAGTCAGGAGTATAGGGATGGTAACAGCCGCGATCCAGGTGCCCAGGATCTTTGCAGCATGGGACTTAAAGTTGGGCAGGCCCATGCCACCACTATGGAGAGGGTCAAACATGACCTCAAGTCGCACTGGCGGTGGGCAGCCCGACCAAAGCCACCCTTGCAGAAGGGCATACAGTGTCTTGAAGAAACCTGGTGATAAGGCGATGGCGTGGGCCCCAAACTAAACTTTGGAGAGGAGCATAGAGTTGGCTAGAACAACCCTGCCAGTAAGGGAAGTAGGGTGGGCTCTGAGGGAGGCGATGCGCTTCATCACGCTGTCCAGAATATGGTTTTCCATCACCGCTGAGGCATACCCGCCTGCCTCCAACTACACTCCCAAATGGCAGACTGGTCCAACAGTAGGGCGCGGCACAAAGGGGAGCACAAGTGGAGGGGTGGGTTGGCAGGGTAAGCAAGCGCGTTTGCTAGCAGATGGGGTGGGCTGGAAACAGGGCGCTGAGGCCCAGTGGGTTCTATACCAACCAAGGAGGATGACTTCGGTTTTGGAGGCATTGAGTGCAGAATTACTTACCCAGGAGTAAACCTGGATAAGAGCATCAAGTGTGCATGCTTCATGATTATTAGACACCCCAACCACACAATCATCAGCAAATGCCAGCATTCTGATTGGGACTTGGCCTTGTATGTGGACCCCTGTAAGGCGGGCATTCATGTTGCGAAGATGTGGATCTAGGCTGAAGTTATATAATAGTGGGCAAGGGGGTCCCCTTGGCGTAGGCCCCTTTGAGGGCGGACTACATCCGTGAGAAAGCCAGGGCCACGCACTGCCATTGTAGCAGATTCCGTCAGCAGCATCACCCAACTGATGAATTGAGGGGTAGGCGGAATTGGTGGAGGCAAGCCCTGAGGTATTCCCAGTTAACTCTATCATAGGCCTTCTGTTGGTCTAAAAATACAAGTGCACCAGAGGCCGTGGACTGATAGGTGTTGGCCACAGTGTGCACGTTGTCCCAAATCGATCTTCTGGGTATGAAACCGAATCGTTATGGTGATATGGTAGCAGAGGCAACAATCCCTAGATGGTTAGCCATGATTTAAGTCAAAATTTTAGTTTCAGTGTTTGTTAGAGAAATGGGGAGCCAGTTGGTCAGGTTTAGCTTAACCCCTTTTTTGAAGAGCGTAATGATGTAGGCCTCCTGCCCTCCTGGTAGGAGGCACGTTTCCATAAGGCTCTGGTTAAGGGAGGCAAGCAACAGTGGGGATAAATGTTTGGAGTACTTCTTATAGAACTCATAAGGAATGCCATTAGGGCCAAGGCATTTCCAATTTGGTGCACCGTGGACGTCAGACTAGAGTTTTTCCAGAGTAATCAAATTCATTAACTCTGGGAAATGGGAAATGGTGAGGATGTGTGCACTATTGAGAAAATTCGCCATTTTGGCCGACGGAATAGGTTCAGATAGGTACAATTTGGAGTAATAATTTTGTATCTCGATTGCCTCTTTGGCTGGCATATCAGCTACGGAATTGTCTGGCCTTTGCACCTGTGTGCAGGCCAAGCTCTGGCGCAGTGCAAAGAATTTTTGAAAAAAGTAAGCGGAGCATGTGTTACCCACTGTGATGTGTTTAGCTCTGTACTGAACACAAACCTGATGTTTGTGTTGCCGCTCAAGCATGTTGGGGTGGGCGGCTACTTCCTCCCACTTGCGGCCCCAAGCGGAGCTGTAGCCCTTAGCTTGGACGTTGGACTCCAGGTGGGCCAGCTCTTCCAGAGCGCGCGAGATGACTGCAGAGGCAGATCGTGAACATCGGGAGGACAGGTGGCGAGCCTGGCGGATTGTGTCTGCCTTGAAGGCTGACCAGGGAGAAATTGGATCAGCACAAAATGGTGCGAGAAACTCTGGAGCTGTGGTCACCAATTCCATCTATGAGGAAAATCATGGCGACGCAATTTCAGCCTGGCGAAGTTTGCACCAATTTGGAGCCTGAGCAATGGGATAGGGTATGTGGAAGGATATCAAAACCAATCTGTGATTTGAGAAATCGATCTTCGTCATGGTGAAATGGGAAATTTGGGTACAAAATTTTGATGGCATGAGGATAAGGTTGATGCGGGACATGGACCTTAACTGGCCATTGTGGACGTGGGGGCACAACATGCTTTCAAGAAGTGGAGCATGACATGGTAGCATGTCAATCAACCATAGGGTGGCCTTGAGGACACATAGTTCTACATGTCCCTGTGGCGGGGAAGATGGGGAAGGCCAGCATTTGGTGGAGGGGTTCAAACAACAGTTCATGTCACCAATGATGAAAGGGTCAGGGGGTAATGGAAGGGATTTGACTATTAAGAAAAATTCCTGACATTCTTGCGCAAATTGTCAGGGCGTAAATGTTGACAATAGCATGCATTGCATCAGCCCACAAAAAATTGACAATGAGGACGTGGCCTCTAAGAAAGGATTTAGAAGATAAAAATTTATAATAATTTTTTTTTCTAATAAGCACCCCACATTGCTTGGACCAGAATGATAAGGAAGGGAGGAGCATGTTTTTCATGTTTCCTCAGAACTGCGCGGACAGTGGGACTCCTGGATGGCCAGGATGTCCATGGGTAAATTATATTTGTAAAAAACTCAGTTTTTTAGCCCAGGATGGCGAGGCCTTGAGTCTGGCGATGTTCAACATCCCTAAAGTAAAGGCTCCCCCCATCACACCTTAGGTGCAAGGGGAAGGGCACCTGTGCCCTTCAGCCTTCTCTTGTTCTCCACGGCACTTTTTGGCGCCTCAGGTATGTGATGCAACATAGTTGGAAGAATGGGTAGCTTTAGCAGTCAGGTTTGCATTGGTTTCACCCTCGCTTTTGGTTTCCCCACTGCAGGACAAGATTTTTGCAGCGCGCGCATTTTTAGTGCACTGACAAAAGTTTTTGAATTTTTGGCTGGGAGGTTGGAGACCAAGTCAGTTCCAATCGAGGCTTGGGTTCATTGGTCAAATGAGTTCAACTCACCCATCAGGGTTTCAGCTTGGGCGTCCCACTCTGATTGGTCAAGCGATGGTCAAGTTCCTTTCACCGCAAAAGTCTCGATTTCCTCCTGGAGCTGGGAGGGCGGGGTAGCAGAGGCGAGTTTGGCCATCTCCTTGGCGTCCGCCTTGTGGGCCTGTTTGGCCTTCTTCCGCTCTTGTGGGAATATAGGGTGTACTACTAAGTAGCAGCCTTGTGCGCCCCACGGGAAGACATCAATTGTATTGATGGTTGGTTCATAGTGGGTCGCCCCAGAGTTCATAGCCTCCAAGCGATGCTCTTGGTATGCGATGCCCTCCTTGGAGGGGCAGGCGTGTGCCTAGTGGCCAAATGCATCACAAAAGGCGCAGATGGGAGGTGCGCTGTCCACGGTAACCCTGAAAGGGTGGGTGTCTTGACCATCAATAGTGACAAAAGCAGTGTGCGGGATTTGGGTTAGATCCTGCGCTATTCCCTCAGCTGGGGTTAGGACTGCAATTGCTTTGCCAGTGCACAGGTGTGGCATCAGCGTAAAGCGTTGCATTTTGAAGGATTTTATTTCGCCATATATGACGAGCCTGGCCTTCAGGTGTTATTTGAGCATGGCGCGTTTGACCATAGTGGGCAGAAGTCAAAAATCACAAAAAGTTAGTTAGATTCTGTCCATCTGGTGCTCTTAGTTTTGATGACCCGCTGCCTGTTGGGAGGTCTAACACAACGCGCACTGTTGCAGCTTTGTCCGCTGCTTGCTTGCTTTCAAAACTGAGATCCAGCCAACCGCGTGGCATGGAATGAGGTGCAACATACACCGCATTTGGGAAATGAGTGTGCACATCACCACAAAACTTTTTCCCACATCATCATCTGCTGAACATCCAGGAATATCCATACTGCGTGTTCCACTGACAAAAGTGGTTGAGAGTGCGGCGTAGCGATGTACTGGTTGCATCATGCTTGCCAGGCTAAAATTTCTGGGGAAATGGTTACCACCAGTTTTTTGTTAAGTTTGTCTATTCCTCCGAGTTCCTCGGGGCGTTTGCAAACTTTAGATGTCACAGGGCCAACTCCTGTGCCCTTTACCTTACTTGCCCAACTGCTCCCCAACATGGGTGCAAACTAATCTCCTCGTTGAGATTTTCAAACTAATACCTGACTTGAATTGAATATGTTGCAAAAGTGATTGCAATGAGAGAGAAAAGATTTTTTATGGGTCTGTTATTGATATGATGGATGAGACTTTTAAAATATTGGGTCAGTGAATCCCAATTCACTTCACCTCTAGCGGAGTACCAAATGATCTGGTTCATATGGGGAATATTAATCTAGCTTATAGCGAAGGAATAACTACAGTGCTCTACCATCATTTAAGGGCAAAACCCGGGCCCTTCCTCAACAGATATATGAATATCAAGAGCTGCCGCTTAGAGCTGCCAGACCTATATCTATTTCATCTGGGCATCAAGTTATATTGAACACTAGCTTGGTGATTGAAATTCCAGACGGTCTCAATGGGGAGGTTATTGGGCCATATCAGCAATCATGGTTTGAGCCCACATGGCCCCAGGCATTATTTTACCAGGGCAAGGGGAGATCAAAGTTTTGCTTGCAAATCTACAAATGGTACTAATGTAAATCTGCCGCCACCAAATAGTGGCATAATTACACTTAATCCCTATTGAGGAGGTTCTTTCAGTTCATGAATTTGGGTCACTAAAGGAATTTGGTCTTCCTTTCAAACCACAGCACAGTGTGATGGCAGTTGTATCATGTGATGAATTAATGGGGCTGTCAGAACCACAGAAGGATAGGGCAATCGCTTTATTTTCAAAAATATAGAGAAATTTTTGCTGTCGATGACAATGATTTAGGATGCGCACAGGGGGTGGTTCATAGGCAGAACACTGGAGATCATCCACCCATTGGGTCAAGGCCAATCCACCAATTGAGGGTTGTGGAAGAAGTAGTAACCGAGAAAATTGACAAGCTATTAGCGCAAGGGATACTTGAACCATTGAAGAGTCCATGCGCTTCACCTGTTATGATTGTTAAAAAGAAGGATAGTACCAACCTCGTAGTAATTGACTACCAGAAGCTCAACAGCATCACTAAAAAGGTCTCATATCCCTTACCACGGATTGATGATGCTTTAGATCAGCTAGGGAAAGTTCGTTTTTTCTCAGCTATGGACCTGATCTCAGGCTATTGGAAAATTGAGTTGCCACCAGCAGAGCAGGAGAAGTGCACGGTAATCACATTTAAAGGACTTTTCCAACCAACCCAGATGCCACAAGGGCTGTGTAATGCCCCAGCTATGTTTCAACGAGCAATGGATACTATTCGGGGGGACCTAAAACTGTTATGTGTCCTTATATACCTTGTTGACATTAATGTTTTCTCACAAACCTTCTCCAAACATCTTGACTATTTAAAGCTGTATTCCGCAAACTCGCTGAGGCCAACATCAAGATCAAACCTTGGAAAAACCACTTCTTTAAAGACCAGCTGAGTACCTGGGGTTTGTAATTTTTGTGCCACAGGGCTGAGATTGCAACAAGCGAAAGTGGAAGCTATTTGTAAAATGACTTCACCCAACAGCAAGTGGGATGTACAGGTCTTTTTGGGAATGGTTGGAAATTACCGGTGCTTCATCCCTAAATTCAGCTGTATTGGGGGCCCACTCTTTGAGTTATTAAGAAAGGACACTACGTTTGAATGGGCTGAACATCAGCAACGCGCTTTTGATATGCTTCAAATGGTGTTAACCAGTGCGCTGGTGTTACATTACCCTAACTTTGAAAAGGAGTTCATTGTTTAGATGGATGCATCCCTTTCTGCTGTGGGGGCAGTCTTATCCCAAAAAAGATGAGGAAGGGGAGGAGCACTCCATAGCATATTGCAGTCATAGCTTGAACAGCCATGAGCGCAATTATACCATGACTGAGTGGGAGTGCTTAGCAGTGATCTACGCCTATAAGCAATTTTGGGTGTACTTACATGGGGTGAAATTCAAAGTTATAATGGATCATGCCCCGCTAAGCTGGTTACAAAATCTGAAAATACTGGAAGGGCGTCTGGCCCAATGAGCTCTTAAATTGCAGGCATACAATTTTGAACTTCTTCACCAACCCAGAGAAAATTCACCAGAATGCCGATTATTTATCAAAATTACCAACAATTGCAGTTATGGCGGATCTTAGTGATATCATGTTCAATAAGATGCTTAGAGGTAAGTATGACGATGAACTGCCCCAGTCATCAAGGTATTGGACGGAATAAGGGCCAATATGCTCCAGAAAATTGCGTAATTTAAAAGTGGATAGGGGACACTAATGTGAATATCCCAAGACCTTCCGCCTGCCCATTTATTATTATAAGTGCACACCGAGCAGTTGGACATGGTGGAGTGCGTAAGACCATGGAATTATTGCAGCCTCAGTATTATTGGGAAAGCATGAACTTTGATATACTTGATACTATCTCCTCCTGTCACCAATGCCAAGTGAAAAAGCTGTTCCGCCATAAGACTTTATACTGGTTAGTGAAGCCGCACTTTGCCTGGCACACCGTTTTGATTGATGTGGTGGGTCCCTTGCCAACAGGGGTAAACCGGTGCAAATAGATCTTGGTAGCAATCGACTACTTGACCAGGTGAGTTGAGGCACAACCAATATGATATTTGGGGGCACTAACGGTGGCCAAGTTTGTTATGGAGTGTATAATTCAGCAACACGGTTGTCCCCAATTCATCCTTACTGATAATAGGATGAACTTCACTTCACACATTCTACCTAAGCTAAACGAGCTGAAGGCCATCCATGGGGTTCTAACAACTCCATAACACCCTGAGTCCAACGGAATGGTTGAATGGGCTAATGGGACACTGGTGAACATACTCTGGAAGTTGGTCATGAACAGGCTTTCAGATTGGAGTACCCTCCTTTATACCACGGTGTTCGCCTACAACATTAGCTACCATTCAGCCATGGGGAAAAGCCCATTCCAATTACTTTATGGATGGCACCCCGCTCTGCCCTCCCTCCTATATGACTGTGTAGAGGACACTGGCGGAATGGATTCGCAATGCTATTTGACCATTATAACATATACGCTGATCAAATTATAAACTGAAGTTTACTTGTTCATATTAGCCAAGAGAATCAAAAGCCAGGCTGCCAATCAGGTATGGCGGAGTGACCTAGCACAGTTAAAGGATGGATACATGGTCCTATTCCATGATCAATATGGGTTTTGCTGAAAACACAAGCTGGCCAGTATCTGAATTAGACCATTCAAGGTTAATTGAAAAGACTTGGGTATATGCATATACTATCAATTACCCCAATAGCGGTTGGATCATCAACCATGTGCATGCGAAGTTCCTCCAAGTGTATAAGCAATAGGAGCCTTATTGTCCAGTCATAGGGGGGTAATGACGTGATTCTGTTATGACTGGACATAAGCCCTAAGTTGTTATAGCAGAATGGGAAGGATCCGCTGAGTTCAATATGAATAATCATTATTTGAGCGCCTTGAGATGAGGCGATACTGGGTTATGGGGAAATCGCCTTGAATTAGGCGATTGTGAAATTAATGAATGAGGAATTGACAAAGCCAATAAGATATGGCTAATTAGATTAATAAGTTATAGAAGCTATAGCATCTGAAGTGGCTACAATATAAGTGAGCTGAGATGATCTGGAAGGGGATTGCTAAGTAAGTTGAGAATCAGTGAAATGGGAAGAATCCAAGATATTAAATATATTGAATAAAAGAAGTTGTGGGAGCAAGTGCTCCATGTTGATTTGATAAAAGTTTATTCTCTTGTTTTGAGGGCAACAATCATCATATCGTTGTCCCTGATTGCTCAGTGGGTCAAACCCTGTGCAAAAGCCATTGTCATATCTATGGAAAAGTGCCAATTTTATAACAATCATTAAACTAAAAGGGGTCTGTTGGGATTTTTGCACATATTTACAGCCTGCTAGATTACCTGTTGTCGCTAGGGGAAAATTCCCTAAGGAGAAGTGAATCAGAAATTGTTTGGCCCAAGTTTTGGAGTAACTACGATTGGGGGATTTTGGGATATTCACCTGGTTGTATCTGTTGGGGATCGAGCCAGATGAATACCTACTATCTCATTGGGCGGAGTGGCTGACAGAATAGGGACATCTGATAGTGATTAACTATCAGGTGTACCAATTGGGGTTAGCCAGGTTTAATCACCAACTTATTGGCAATGAATAGTAAGTTGTGAGGCGAGTGATGCCGCCTGCAACTAGTGAATCAATCAGTTGGTGAAGTGACCTGCCATAATTGGTAATAAGTCCCATTACCTAAGCAGGTCGCTAGCCAATTATGGTTGGTTCGCTTGGATTAAGAGGAAAACGTTAGGGGCACATTTTCTGACTCTTTCCATTTGAGGTCTCGAGGATGTCCAATGACAGAATTCTAGCCATGATGAGGAAGACCATCGCCGCTGAGACGAGGAAGGGTGATATAATGGCAATGGCTGCCATTTCATCAAAGAGGTGTCAAATGAGGGTTAGATGGCCGAGTCCCCTATAATATAACTCCCTAAGATTCACTATAATAAAAAAACAGATTAACAGACATTAAAACTAGCATTTTGTAGAAAACTTTATTATTAATAATATTGTAGATTCTGTGTATAGTTAGACTATCAGAATCCATTGTGAAGTTCCATCTCAAGGATATTATTGCAGAAGGCAATAATTGTAAGACTCTCAGAGAGAAGAGTAGAGATCTGAGCAGGGATCTAGAGATGAAGGGAACCACAATCAGGGGATAGCTGCCAACTATGTGTTAGGCCAAAAGAGCCTGTCATCAGGAGATCTTGATGAAGATCAGGTGGACAGTAATTTAGGGAATGAATCCCTACGAGTACAACTTAGAGTATTTAATCAGAAGTACTGGCCAAAGTGTTAGGCCTAATAATAGTTCAAACTCAACTATGGATAATAGTCTCCATATGATAGGCCAAAAGCCTATATTTCCTAATTTGGACGACTCAGCTTTTTAATACTATAGCCCCAAATTCCCATAGCCCCAAGATTCAAACTAGTTTAAATATGAAATACTAGTATCAAATAGAGGAGCTTTTTGGCTGGCCCTGCATAAACAATAAAAAAGCTGAAAAACTTTAAAAAAGCGTTTATTAAACTTTTAATTTAAAAGTAAGTTTCATATATTTTAAGAATATCTTGTGGCATCTATCAGCGGATCCCACAATAAATTCCCTAGGATTCACTGTGATAAAAAATAATTATTACTACCAGAAACGTCAGTATTAGTTTTATTGTAGATTCAGTTATAGTTACACTATCAGCATCCAGTGTGAAGTTCCATCTCAAAGATATTATTGCAGAAGGCAATAATTGGTAGACTCTCATAGAGAAGAGTAAAGATCTGAGCAGGGATCTAGAGACAAAGGTAATCACAACTAGGGGATCGCTACTGACCGTGTGTTGGGCCAAAAGAGACTGTCATCAAGAGATCTTGATGAAGATCAGGTGGACAGTAATACAGGGAACAAATCCCTACAAATATGACTTATTAAGTATTTAATCGGAAATACTGGCCAAAGCGTTGGGCCTAATAATAGTTCTAACTCAACTACGGATAATAGTCTCCATACTATTATCAGGTCATATATTCTTTACAACACAAGGTGCATGAGGAAACCAAACCTGTGCAGTAAAAAGGTTACTGGGTTGATGACCAATAATCAACTCCTTAAGTAAATTTTTACAAGTTGGTGCTCACTAAAGGGGTAGTTGAGTAGAAGAATTTATCAATTATGTCATATAAAGAAGAGATGCGCAAGTTGTGGACTGAGATCGCCACAGTGAATCAGAACGCCCCAAACTCTGTAGACCACCGGGAGTTTGCAGCCTTGAAAGAGTGAGTAACCAAGGTGGAGGAAGGAGTTGAAAACGTAGCTAACTTCAGGAACAAGTTATTTGGCAAAGTAAACTCATTAAAGAGGAAAGAAGGAGACCTTGTTAGAGAGGTCCTATTCCTGAAAATGAAACATGAAGCGGATTGCATTCATTTGAGAATTTTCAGTGCAGAAATTGAGAAATTGTTGAAAGGAGTAAAGGATTTGAAAGCCCATAGATGTGCATGTGAGCCTGATATGGCCAGTAATGCTGAAGAGGGAAGCCCTCAAACAATACTTGGGAAGACAAATACCCCAAGAAATATGCCACCTGCATTTAATGCTATTTTGGAGATGATGCCTGAAGTCACTCCACAAGTGAGCTGAGTAGCTGAACTGAGAGAATCAGCCCAAAATGACTTGGAGGAATTCAGAGCAACACCTAAATTGCCCAAATTTTATTGGGATAACGCCCTAGCGTATTTCTAACTATTTGACATGACCATGAATGGATATGGGGACCGTTAAAAGGCGTTGACAGTCATGAACTGTTTGGACACAGATTGCCAGAACCTAGTGTTACCCCACTTGGAGGGGGACAGCTGGTCCTATGCCGAGGCTAAAGCGACCATAATGAAGGAGTTCAGCAGTCCAACCCGCATGTCAAAATGCAAGCAAGAATTTATGGGAATTCAAAGCATAAAGATGAGTCTCTTGCAAGTTTTGCGGATCAATTTTACCAGGAGTCGCAGATCCTAATTGGAGCGAAAGTGTTAGATGACTTTGAAGCAAGAATCGCTTTGTAAGTGGCCCTTTGGCCCTATCACAATTTGCATTGAATGATGTCTACTGTATTCACGACTGAGATAAATACCTCACAAAAGGTAGATAACCTGAAGATTTTGGGAGTGACGTTAGATGCCCTGAATAGAAGCTTCAAGTCTAATCCAGTCCGAAATTTGAATCTTACAAAGGGAAGTGTTGGAGCAAAGGAGACTTTTAACCAAACTGTGCCAGGAAATAAGCCTGAGGAATTCAAATGGTTAAATAAGAAAGAGAAGGTCTGCTTTGAGTGTGGCAGGAAAGGGCATTTCACCACACACTGCAAAAAGCTGAAGGATCAAATTAACGTGGTCCAGGCAAAGAGACAGCAGTAGCCAAAGATTTGGGAAAAGGCCCCGCTGCCTAGACAAAGAACAGTCTAGAGTGGCGGAGAAACCTGTTCCTCCCAATATCATGAATGAAGAGATAGATATTAGTAATCTGTTTGTAGATGACAAGCAGGATCAGCTATATCAAGTGGTCAACATGGATATAAATGCCGTGATCAGAGCTGGGGCGAAAAAGATTGACTCCCAAGATAGTTCAGGAAGTTGCCTGGCCATATGCCTGACAATTGGTGGAGAAGATTTGGACTACTGAGAGCCCTGATGAGTTAACTGATGTTTGCTTAGATGAGGCTAATCTATCAATTTCCCTTGGCGCAATTAAGGAATCGTTTCCTGAATTATTGGCGTAGATTATTCATACCCTATATTTGGCTAATAACGCCGCAATTCACTCAGTAAATACTCTATTACAATACTCCAAGTGTAAATATATAGATATTCAAGTGAATCGAGTGAGGGTGCAGGCGATAGTTGACAGCGGAGCACCCATCAATATTGTGTTGACCAAGCTGGTGAAGAAGATGAGGATCTCTCTGGACTTGGAACACAAGAAAGAATATGGAACAGCTGGACCAAAACAACCATTTCTTGTGGAGTGTATAGTGCACTGCCACTATGATTTGGGTCATTGGTGGTATCCATGCCATCAATAGTTTTGGCAAACCAATACTATGATATTCTGATTGGAACGGAGTTTCTGCAGAAGTACAGAGTTAAATGTAACTTTGAGGATAATATGTTGACCATTCTGGGTCAGATGTTACCATTGGTATACCAGAAGGACTGTGAAGTTCCGTTGAACTGGAGAAATAACTTCATTAGTCTGATATACAATGATGGCATTGTACCAATTCAATACCAATTAGTTGGTAGGAAGTGACGAGAGATGCTGGCGGAAATCCTAGAAAACTGGGGAATTCCCTTAAGGATCAAGAAGGAAAGAACCATACCAGCCAGATCACAGATGATAGTCAACACAGGGTTGACTTTAGAGATTCCGGAGCTGTTGTATGTAGAAGTTGGAAGCCCCTGGAAGAAGTCCATAGTGTAGCCATGGGTGGCTCCTGGGATAATCATGCTGGGCCATGGAGAAATAAAAGTTCTCTTAGCAAATTTAAGTGAAAAACTGATGAAGATTAAGAGGAATCAGATCATCATGTTTATTCATTTAATCCTGACGGCAGAATTGAGATGATTCCATGATTTTGGGTCTCTCAAGAAAATGGGATTACTGGCCAGAGCGGCTGAAAGCATCAACCTATTGGTTGATCAAGAGCAGTTCGCAGATCTTCCAGAAGGGCAGAAAGAGGAGGTTCTCAAATTATTCAAGAGATATCGGAAAGTGTTCACTAAGGATGACCACAATTTGGGATGTGCATAAGGTGTAATTCACAAGGTCAACACCGGGGGAAAATCTACCAATAAGAATGAGACTGATCTGAAGATTGAAAGCCGCCAAAGTGGTAGTGGAAGATGAGATCAGCAAACTAATGAAGCATGGGCTCCTAGTTCTGTCGTCAAGTCCCTGGTCAAGTCCAATTCTGATCATAAAGAAAAAAGATGTATCAAGTTGGGTAGTGATTGACTATTGGAGGCTGAACAAAATCACAGAAAAGGATTCATATCCCCTACCAAGGATTAACAATGTGCTAGATCAATTAGAAGAAGCAAAGTATTTATCCGCAATGGACCTAATATCAGGATACTGGCAGACTGACTTGCCAGAAGAAGACCAAGAAAAATGTGTGATTATCACCGCACAGGGGTTATACCAGCCAGCGAGGATGCCCCAGGGTCTTTGCAATGTGCCTGCAATGTTTCAGAGGGCCATGGATGTGATATTGAGTGACCTGAAGTTGTCGCATCTTGGTATATCTGGATGATATCAATGTGTTCAATAGAACGTTTACTGATCACCTCCATCACTTGGAAGAAGTTTTAAAAAAGACTATCCGCGGCTAACCTCAAGATCAAGCCAAGGAAGTGCCACTTCTTCAATAAGGAGCTGGAATACCTGGGATTTGTGAATAATGCAAATGGATTGCAGCTGCAACCCCAGAAGATAGCAGCTATTGAGCGCATGGCTGTGCTAAAGAGTTTCTGAGACATCCAAGTATTCCTTGGGATGGTTGGATACTACAGAAGATTTATTTGGGACTTCACCTGAATAGCTGAGCCTTTGTTTCATTTACTAAAGGATCCAAAAAAAGGGTTTGTATGGAATGAAAAGGCCCAGGACTCCTTCGATGAGTTATGCCAGTATCTGATAAATTCGCCAATTCTAAAATATCCAAATTTTGATTGGGAGTTTATCATTCAAACTGATGCTTTGTTGACAGCGATTGGCACTGTACTGAGCCAAGTAGATGAACTTGGGGATAAACATCTGGTGGCGTATGTGAGCCAGACATTCTCAGCCACTGAGAGAAATTAAACCGTGACTGAACATGAGTGCCTTGCAGTCAATTACGCCTGTAAGCAGTTTTAGTGTATGTCCATGGAACGCACTTTAAGGTGGTGATGGACCACTCTTTGTTGCATTGGCTGCACAATCTATGAGAACCTGAAGGATGACTGGCCCAATGGGTACTTAAGCTTCAGGCTTATGATTATGAGATAGTCCACCGAGTGGGGGCTTCTCACCAGAACGCAGATGGCTTATTACGGTTACCAATGGTCCAGTTGGTATATCCGCAGGCAGATGAGCTATTCCAGAGAATGGTCGAAGGAAGAATTGAGGATGAGCCTCAAGAAATCCAAGGTGCACTTTGAAAAGTGATTGAAAACACCAATACCATGGATGGACAATTATTAAGATGATAAATGGAAAATGGCTATTATTCCCAAAACCGTTGGAAAGAGCAGCAATAGCCCAAGCAGCTCATAAGGTTGTTGGGCATGGAGGCCTGAGAAAAACAACCAATCATATTCACCAGTATTATTACTGGGAATCAATTAACTACAATGTCGCAGATCATCTGGCTTGTTGAATGAATACCAACTGCATAAACCACACAAGAATACAACTGGATACCAACTGGTCTGACCTGGATTTTCATGGCACATGGTGTCCATTGATGTGATAGGACCGCTGGCAATGAGCACAGGAGGAGTCAAATACATCATATTAGCCACTGACCATCTGATTAGATGGGTCAAAATGAAAGCCCTAACCAAATTTGATGCTACCAGTACTGCGAGATTCATTCTGGATCAAGTAGTATACCAGAATGGATGTCCACAAGTCATACTGAGTGATAATGGGACCAATTTCACATCTCACGTGATCCCAAGGTTAAACAATTTAATGGGGATCCGGGGAGTCATGTCAGAACCATACCAGCTGGAGATGAACGGACTGGTAGAATGGGTCAATGGGACATTGGCTGCGACGCTGAGGAAGCTAGTCGCAGGGAGAACTTCCATGTGGGGAATGTACCTGAGTTTGGTGACGTTTGCCTACAGTGTTAGTCATCATACAGCGATGGGAAAGATGCCATTTGAATTATTATATGGGAGGAAGGCCACATTGCCACCAATGTTATATTTGGTAGTAGAACCTATGTCAGGGATGAGTAATGAACAATACCTAAACTGACTGATGAGTATCTTAATTGATATGCAATTGCAAGTATTCAATACAACCTTGAAGAAAAGGATATGAGCAAAATTGACAGATGATAAGAACTGACTGGCATTAGAAGAATATCAAATAGGAGAAAAAGTCACCTATTGCGATGTGCATGGTTTCAGATAAAGAAACAAATTGGATGTGTTATGATCAGGTCCATTCAAAGTAATTGCCAAGACGGCGACTGATGCTTACTCCATCAAGAATCTCTTGGATGGAAGAATAGTAAATTGAGTCCACACTAAATATCTAAAGAATTGGATCAAAGAAAAAAATAAAAGAGTTCCTGAAGGACCAATTAACCATTAAGTTGGTCATGTCCTGATGATTAGGTCAAGTCCAAAAAAAGGACCTCTGAACCAATCTAGAAGGTCAAGTCCAAAAAAGGACCTCTGAACCATAGAAAACTGGTAGGTTTAAGTGCCCAGGATCCAGTTTGGGGGAAATATGGACCTCTGAACCAAAACAAGGTCAAGTCCTATAAAAAAATTAAATGCATAGAAAAAAACTGATATATTTTTATAATTTTTAATTTTATTGGTTGTCCTCAGTATGGGGATGATTCCACCTATATTGCCTCTTGGGGGAGGGAGGATGGATCACAGTAGGAAGAAATAGCCCATCAAAATTGATATGCGATTGGACACTTGTGAGGGCAAGACCTACACAAAACCATGTTTGTTGTGCGGACGCTGAGCCTTGAGAAAATGTGACTAGGGGAAGGGAAATTGATATGTTGGAAGAAGCCAATAACAAACCCCCAGAGTGGGGAGGAAAACAGCAATAGAGGAAGAGGCAATTGATAAATAACCCTGAGTAATCCTGATAAGGCACCGGTGCCAGAATATTTGTCTTGAGTGCCTGACAATAGGCCTCATCAAGAACACCAGACATGTGAGACAGCAGCAAAGAAGGAATACTTGATAGGGTTGTCGAATTATTCCCCCAAATTAATGCCATCAATGGAAGATAGCAATGAGAAGCTCTGGAGAAGAGGTAGTTGTAAAGAGTGGATTGCATCTTGCAAACAACGACTATGGGCTTCACAGAAGCTAAAGCTGAAAAACTGATGAAAGCCAGGTGAGGCTGGAAGCTTCATCGACCAACTTTGAAGAACTTGTCCCAGCAAAGTGGAGAGCATAAGTGGCAGTATCCCAATCTATAAGGCTGTCCAGATCAGAGGGATTCATTGCTAATGCCAACGCCTCAGTGACTTGTGTCTGGAGTTCAGCGTAGGGGAGCTCAAAATGTATGCTGTTCCTGATTGAAAGCTCATAAACCAGCACAGTGGGTTTGTAGAATTGACCGAGTTGGAGTAGGAACTCAGGGAGCAAGTCTGACCTAGCCAAAAATGAACAATCCAAAATGACCAGCATGACCTCCAGAGCATTGATGATGATTTTTGGAGCATCAGCAAAAGGAACCAAATCCAGAAGGGTTTCAAAGTCCAACTTGGGAATTGACTGCAAGGGAAGAGTTTGATGAGAGTTGTTCAAAATGATGGCAAGCCAGGTTTTGGAGGGATTGATTACCATGTCTGGTAATTTAACAGAAGGACTAGCCCCGTGCACCAGACTAGGTGTATGAGTCCTGGAAGGACCATAGAAGAGGTTCCATCAAGCATCCCAACTCATCCGCTGGAAGAGGCGGAGGTACAAATTTGAAAGACTGTTAAGAAGTTGCTGGTAGCAGGATTCTGAGTTCAACATATGAGCAGGACTAGAGGGGGGATGTCAGACTTATATAGAAGTTGACATTATGCACTCTATAATCCATTAGGCTCCAATTTTTGTAAATTAATTTCAAAAATTAATGAGATAAGCTTTATGAAGAAAAAATTAAGAATAACTTACAGCCAAGAGGTTATGAGCAGAATAGCAAGGGCGAATAGAAATAAGTATTCTTAATCAAGCCATAAAACAAACATCAATGGCAAGAGTCTCCTGTCTAGGACAAGGAGAGAATCAGGAATTCAAGGATGCTGGACCAATAATCCTGAATATGAAAGAGGGTCATATGCCCTGATGGGGGAAAACTGGATCCTGGGAATAATATTGTCACAAGTAAATTGATCAGCCTGTCATGACAAGAGGATATGGGGACCGCACTCTGAAAAGCGGTAGTAAGGAGGAAGAGGAGGAATGCCATATGCCAAAGATTGTCCCAAGCAGCATTGAGTATTGATGAGTGTACTCCGCTTGAACCAATAAAGTACTCAACCAGGTGTCCAAAGCGGTGTTCCCATGCCCCAGTCCTTTTCTCGCTGGAAATCTAGGCAAGAAGGGGGATGTGTTGGGATTTTTGCCCATATTTCCAGCCTGCTAGATTACCAGGTGTTGCTAAGGGAAAATTCCCTAAAGCAAAGTGAATCAGAAATCAGTTGGCCCAAATTTTGGAGTAACTATGTTTGGGGGATTTTGGGATATTTGTCTGGTCATATCCAATGGGGATCAATCTGGATGAAAACCTAATATCTCATTGGGTGGAGTGGCTGACGAAATAGGGGCATCTGATATTGATTAACTATCAGGTATACTGATTGGGATCAGTCAGGTTTCATCACTGACTGATTGAGAATGAGTAGTGAGTTGCAAGGTGAGTGATGCTGCCTGCAACTAGCAAATCAATTGGTTGGTGAAGTGACCTGCCATAATGGGTAAAAAGGCCCATTACCTAAGCAAGTCGCTAGCCAATTATGGTTGGGATTGCTTGGATTGAGAGGAAAACGTTAGGGACACGTTTCTGCCTCTTTCCATTTGAGGTCTCAAGGATGTCCAATGACGGAATCCTAGCCAGGATGGGGAAGACCATTGCTGCCAAGATGAGGAAGGGTGATTCAATGGCAATGGCTGCTATTTCATTGAAGAGGTGTCAACTGAGGGTTAGATGGCCAAATCCCCTATAAATTCCCTAGGATTCACTATAATAAAAAAGAATTATTACTATCAGAAACATTAGTATTAGTTTTATTTTTATTTAAGATTCAGTTATAGTTAGACTGTCAGCATAGAGTGTGAGGTTCCATCTCAAGGATATTATTGCAGAAGGCAATAATTGGTAGACTTTCAGAGAGAAGAGTAAAGCTCTGAGCAGGGATCTAGAGACAAAGGGAATCACAACTAGGGGATCGCTGCTGACTGTGTGTTGGGCCAAAAGAGACTGTCATCAAGAGATCTTGATGAAGATCAGGTGGACAGTAATACAGGGAACAAATCCCTACAAATATGACTCATTAAGTATTTAATTGGAAATACTGGCTGAAGCGTTGGGCCTGATTTATTTTTTAACTCAAATATGGATAATAGTCTCCATACTATTAATGGATCATATATTCTTTACAATGCAAGGTGCATGAGGAAACTGAACCTGTGCAGTAAAAAGGTTACTGGGTTGACGACCAATAATCAACTCCTTAAGTAAATTTTTACAATCATTCATTTCCTTTTTAGTTCCCCAGTATAAATAATATGTTCTCTGATCTCTATAATTCAAATTAAAATCAATAAAATTCACAGTCTCATTTTTGATAACGCATCTGAAGCACTTTGGATTATATGTAAATGGCATTTTAAAATCAAGTTAATATAATAAGTTATATTTATTTTTCTTTGAGAATATGTAGCTTCATTTTCAGCACATAAATAGATTCTTCCATACTCACCATAGGTTGGGTTTCATATGAGATGTTGGTAATACTGTTTTACCACATTAATTTTTTATAACTCCTTTAGTGAAAACCATGTGTAGCTTACCTAAATGTAGGTAGCTTATTAACACATTTATTCAAGATATTGGAACAATAATTTTTTAAGTTTATCTTTGTATGATAAAAAAGGTTCTGATATACTCATACTGTATAAGTATAATTAAGCAAGGTCATGTAAATTTAATAACAAAGAAAATTTTAAAGGATAATTATGATATTTATTTATTGTTGTAAAGATCAATTATTAAAAATATGATTTGAAATGCATTTTTTGAAAAAAATTTACAATTTGTATCACCATATTGAAGCATACTGGTGAACTTACATATAAAAGTAATAAAAGTAACAAGAAAAAAGTTAAAGCTCATTAATAATGCTTAATAAAAATTTAAAATACATATAAAGAAAATTATATAGATCTAAAGTAAAAGTAGATACATACATGCGCTTATAAAATCTAACACTAGTTGCTATTACAATGATTATTAGATTCACACACTTACAAAGCTTCTTGTATGCACCTGCTAAATAAATATAATGCATGCATGCATTTTTTATTAATGGTTTGAAAATACCTTACTAGATTATAATAAAATTGAAGATTGATAACAAGCTAACTTATATGCACCAATACTGATTTCATTTATTCATATTATAAAATACACATACTTGATAATATAACTCAATAGATATAATTACCTACAAACATTTTTAATGATACCGTTGAATAAGGAGAAGATTGGCTATATAACCATTTAGGCCAAATTTTATCTCAAAACAATGTTTAATATAAGGGGGACTGTGGTATAATTACCAACGTTTATGGATTGGATTTTCTTATCTTGTATAATTAGTCATTTGTTTTGTAAACATATAAATGGTTGCTTATACATGTAAAGACATTATGATCTGTAAACGTTGATGATTATAACCACTATGCTTTGATGCAACTTCCCCACTATCCTTTTTTTAGTACTAGATGGTCCCCCACTATTCTTTTTTTTAGTACTAGATGGTCCCAACCCCACTATTCTTTTGAGCACCACTAATGCTATAAAACTTATTATTTAATATATAAAATCTACATGAAACTCAAGTGATGAATTTAACTTTTCTAAGATAAAATTAAAATATAAAAAAATTTTATAATTATAAATTTAAGTAAAGTGATAAGCAAGTATAATGGGCCAAACATCAAAGTAAGTACCCTAATTATAGTTTTTACTTATTAGTCATCCATTTATAAACATATACCTATAAATACATATCAATATAAGTTTATGTAAAATGTTATGGCTAAATCCACAATATAAAGGAAAGATAGATATAGATCAGTCAGCAAGCATAATCAAATTTTAGAAGCTAAAAAACATTTATAACTCATAATATATAGCCAACATGTATGGTACCCATTATGTAAGTGATTTATACTAGAAATGGTATATCCATTGTAAATCTGTGATGTGACTTATGATTATTTTTTATGTTGGAAATTCTATTATGATCTATTATAGGTGAGAAAATAAATAATAATTTATAGTAATAGACACTAAAAGCATTTGGGTTATGTAACCTCTTTCTAGATTATTATGTTATGCTATAAAGCCTTAATTATGTGTATAATTATAGATTCAAAATACACTTTTAATTCCATTTGTCTATTAACCTAATATATAGATTTAATATTTTGAGACTTTACGATGATAAATTTGATATTTTGAGACATTGCAATGATAACAGTTATCTTAAGAATTTATCTGAACCTTTATAATCTATATTAGCTTGACATAACAAAAGTACATCTAGCATTACCTTCTATATCTTTTGTTTCAGTTAATACATATATCATACTTTTGTATCTTTATATAAGAGATTGCATTTAGTAAAGCTGATATTTTTATACAATGAGGATCTACATATTTTGAGATCAAATTTTCAGTACTTAAGATAGACATACTACTTGATGCTTTTTGAGTAAATAAAGTCAGCTTATGTGCATAACTTTAGCTATAAGGCACATACAATGTCATCTTAATTCACATATCAATCTAGTTAGATCTTTTAATTTGTCTTTATAGTCAGAAAATTGAAATTATCTTATTACCTTATGCCTTTCTTAAAAGAAAGTGAGGCCTGAGTTTATTCATATGCTACAGTAGTCTCATTATTCTACCACTTGGTGTATCTTTTATAAAAATAGCTCTATTTATAATAGAATTTTAATAAGCAGTGATAGATAAACAATATAGTTGTTTTAGTAACTGTGAACCACTTTTATGTCTAAATTGTCCAAGTATAAATAATCTGATACTGTAGCGTTATATTTTTATACTTTTAGGATGTTAACCTAGTCTTGTGTTACCATATAAAGAACTAAAATTATGCTCAAATTTAGTAATACTATGCTATAGAAAACATAAGTAAAGGAGACATCAGCATATAAACTAATACGGGGTCTATAAAAAGCTATAAAGATTATTTTGATGAATATAAAGTTGACTGAGTAAACTTATAAAAATTTTTATTAAATTTTCTAATTCTAAAAAAACTAAGTTTTACTTTTAAATTGTAGTACTAGAAATTATTAATATCCAATTCTATTTTTTCTCAAAATTTCTGTTTCTGGAAATCTTTTGTAATTTCTGCACATCCACATGCTAATATAACATGATAATTATATATATGCTTATTATTGGTGGGTCAACTTAAGGATAAATATACTGCGGCAATAAAGGAGATTAAAAAGAATAGAGAGGAGGGGAAAACCTGAAAAATCTCTGCTTGTGGCATTCCAGTAGACTAGAAACTCTTTGGAGTGCATTGATTTTTTCTATCTCAGTTTGGGGCATTGGTGCACAACACAAAACTGTCATAGCATCTCCTACCCAGGTTTACCGCCAGAATTAAATCAGGGAGGCAATGTCATTGGGCTTATGCTTTACCATTGGGCAATCCTCCCTTGACTTTATATAGCCAATTGATATTATGTCTTTTCTTTTCATTTTATACTAAGTATAAATTTTATGTTATAGTAACTTTTTATTTTCTTTTACTAGATTCTATGTTTTGGTGTTGCCTGAATTGTATCTTATCTTTACTTAATTACTATAAACATACTTAGTATCTTGTCTAAGATTTACTACTAAAATTCATGTGAGCTTTAAAATTTTAAGCCTTTGCCATCCTACCACTAGTTTTTTCTGCTCTCTACTTAAGAAACTGTAGAATGATATACAGTACTCTATTTTTTATTTTCTTAAGCTTTAGCTTTTTTAATTTTTATACTTTAAAGATTAAACTTAAAGATCAATTGCAGCTCAGCTTGCTTTAATATAGCCTGACTTTTTTATGCCCTATCAAGTTGCTAAACTTAAACACTTTCTTAGGGAAGGTCAACCCTAGGGATAAGTATACTATGCCAAAAGCTATAAGCCATGTTCTAGAGTTTAAACATAACCTATATAGGTTTTAGCATAGTAAGCTTCACAAGTAAAAACATACTTATTAGTTTTATAATTGGAATAAGTTAATACTACAGCCGGTTCTTGTCCTTTATCTCGAAAAAATTCTCGATGTCCTTATAAGCACATTTTAATTGTTACATTAATTGATAACTATTTTAACCAATATATGAATTACCTTTCCTTTGCTAAACCTATAGAACACAAATCAAAAGTATGTCATTTAAACCTTAATATATATCATCCAATAAAGTTTGTACGATGCAAGGCTTCAGATTTGCAGTGTAGTCAAAATCTAAAAGTGTGCTCTAAAAATCCTTAGCCTCAACTGGATATGAGCAAGTACAATTTTGATACAAGTATAAAAGATAAACACCGATATAGGCTAGTTAGTTAAGAGATGAACCAAATTAAGCCAACACCAGTCACCCTCAACTTTGCTCAAGATGAATTATTGGGTATAAATAACCTCTTAAGCCTTCTTACTATTATGTACAATTGTTGTGCCCAAATTTACTTCAATCGGAAACCTTAATGCTTTATATTAGAAGTCCTGTGGACATGTCACACGGGTACTTGTTCTAAAACTTTGGCGGGCACTTATACTAACGCTAATTAAACAGGTTAATTATTGTGATAAGCTAGTGCCTCATTATATAAATAGTTGGGCCGCAAAGTAGCCAATCTATGCGAATTTAAAAAATCCCAACTACTAAAATGTTTAGAAGTAAAAACCCGAGTGGATTTAAAACTTTTTAAGACATAGTGCTACAAAGCAATCGAAGATCAGATTAGAAATGAGTAGTGGTTGATCAGTGAATAGCTATAAAGACACCGACAAAAACTTTGAAAGGCTATAATTTAAGCATAAAACGCAGCAAAACTTCTAAATATTAAAAAGTTTCTTAATTACTGATCTAACCTTTATTATCAGTTTACTTTATCATTCAATTTTTTGACGTTTGTCAATTAACAACAAAAAGGTCAGCCTAACCTACGATTCCATTATAGTTAAACCCACAATACTTACATTATCAACTGAAAAATGTACCAACTAGATGATAAAAATTCAGGAGACAAATACCATTTTAATTGTAACTATCTATACAAATTTTAACTAAATAACGCTAAGGATCGTTTTCGGGAAAGGTATCTAAAACATGTTAAGATTATAATTTTTGTAAACAAAAAAGTCTAAATATGACCATGAAAAGACTCTATTTTAGTTAAGATAAGTACAATAAAAGTTAATACTTCAATTAATTCAAAAACTTAAAATGTTTGATGATGTAAATAAAAATAAAATCTTATAAGCTAAAAGCTCAATGCAATATGGTAAAAACATTTGCGATAGCAGCATAGATTTCAAATAACTCGAAAAAATTTAGTGAAAGGGACTAAGATTGCAGAAAGCTTTAGTACTAAGATTCAGCATATAAATTATGGAATAAGTTAAGGAACTATATAATTACTCAGCAGCATCCAGAAGACTGACTTGGTTGATTGAGAGGTACAGAGCTAAGCTGTACGGTAGGCTGGCCTAGCTTTATCCCTGTAGACTAAAAAAGTATTAAATGAAAGTTGAGCTTCTATTGCGTGTCGCTATATAAACAAGTTTATACGAAAACTATTTGAATTCAAAACTTCTAGGACTAATCTTAATAAAATGCAAGCCTAGCTAAAACAAGAAGATACCTCATTATTGACATCTAGAACACCTTGTTGTATCTTCTGGTAAATAGTCTCAGCAGTATTCAAAAAGGCCTACAATTTTAGATATAAAACCAGTTTCTTACCTCTTCAACATTAGCTGAGGTTTTTGCAGAGGTCTCGATAAAATATAATCCATTCTTTTGAGCAAAGGCCTCACCCTCCTCTTGACTGACTTCCCTTTTGGCTTCTAAATCACATTTATTGCCAATCAAAATCATGGTCGTATTTTGACTTGAGTGCTGACGGGCATCTTCTAACCAGGTACTTATATGTTGAAATGTTTCCCGCCTATAAGTGAATTATGAAAACCACGGCAAAATGATATACCTTGTAATATCATAAACCAGAAGTGCACCCGCTGCGCCACGGTAATAACTTCTGGTTATACTTTTAAAGGCTTCTTGACCAGCCTTTATAATTAATTACATTAAATGGAAGTAGTCTTACTGTATCCCATATTTGAAGCTTAATTTGTTTACCGCTAACCTATTAAGACAGAAATATATAATAATAAAAGGATTTTTAGAACCTATAGACCAATAGAGTATGATTTACTGTTACAAAACGTGCACCGAACTCCACACTAAAATGTAAAAATTAGCTGTGAGATCAACTTTATATATTTGAATATTTTTAAAACTAGAGTAATTCCGCTTCTCTTTTTCAAGGAAAAATCGAAAGGAAATCTAGGACATGCTGAAATTTAAACAAGAACATAAAAAAGAACTGAATCATTACCCAATAGTCAAATCGTGCGCTGGCTGAAATCTCTTATCTGTAAATTGAAGAAGCAAGCAGGACTTTAAAAAAGATTAAAAACTGGTCAGAATGTCAAAATTATTCGCAGACAAAACGGGCAAGTCCAAAAAACGGGAAATTATACCTTTCCTACTCCTTCATAAGGGTTAAAAAGAGCTATGAACAACTCTCAATATAATACCTGTATCGCCGATTATTATATACTTAAAAAGGTAGGAATGTGTTAGAAAAAGCAATAGCGCAAAGTTAAGGAAAATAAAGGTGAACTATGAAAAACTAAAAAAGGATATATGTTGACATGGTACTGGTTATGTGGCCGTGGACTAAATTTGTAAAATGTGTGGTATTCTCAGTTATATTTTATTACAAAAAGGCGAAACTGGATACACATAACATTTGACCTCAGGCCTCAAGTTTATATTGCTTTATTAAAACTCAAGCAGTTGTAATTATACCTGCATTAATGTAATTTCATTCGATGCAAGCCACGCATCTGATCTAAATAACCAAAAAAGCTCGACAGCTTATAGGCTAGCTCATTGCTTATATGTAGTGAGATTACGTGCAAAGAATACTATGCATGACAATTATTGATCCTCATGATAATCTATTTTTGCAAAATTGTACTTTCGACTCTTCCAAATACAGTAGGACCTCTGTATATTGAACTTCTATATATCGAAAATCTCCATTTTTCAACTTTTTTAAGTCCCATGAAATTTTCCTAACTACAAATAATAATAAGAAACAGGTTTTTATATATCAAAATTCCTATATCGAATTTTTTCTTAGGAACCATCAAATTTGATATATGGAGGTCCTACTATATATATAATATAATATATTTGAGGTGGGTTGACCTTGGGACAAATATACCACACCGAGAATTTTTCTAGCCAGTACAGGTTTCGAACTCAAAACCTGCACTAGCGTAGAAGCAGTTTTACCTGCCAGGCTAACCACCCTCGTCCTACTGTATATATATATTCTCTGATTTCTACTATAAGGCTTCCTAATTTAATAACATGTTTATATTCGTTGAAGCCTTTAGCTAATTTTTACATATTATACTTCTATTCTAAATTGCTTACATATCATCTATAAGATATTATATTCTGTACATATCAACCCAGACATGTTCAAACTAGATATAAAACAAGATGATTATGGTATCTCTTAAACAAGCCATTGTGAAGTTTCTTGGAATACTAAAACCCTAGAATAAAGTGATATGAAAGTAGTGGACTAGAATCTACAGACCAGTCAATTGCAGTTGCATTCTTACAACTCTGTATATATTGAGCTAGGATAAATTTAGTAATTTATTCAAGACTGGCTTGAAGCATACAATTATTGGTTGTAACTATATGGTAAACATACAACTATGAATTTAATATTTGAGGTGGGTCAACCTTGGGACAAATATACCACTATGAGAATTTTTCTAGCCAGCACAGGTTTTGAACTCAAAACCTGCACTAGGGTGAAAGCAGTTTACCTGCCAGGCTAACCACCCTCCATACAACTATGAATCAACTCTAGTCTTTTGATAGGTGACAAAAATTGGTACAACAGCTAATCTACCTTTCAGCTCCTGGAAGTAATATAAAACCTATATGCTTGTTCAATTTTAATTTTTCTATTGATTTAAGAGATAGGAATTTTTAAAGCATTAGCTCATACTTTTCTGGTGTGTTTTATATGCAACAAGTTTCTAAACCTAATATAAAAAACTTGGTGCATATAAAACAAACCAGAAATTGAGATTGTGAGTCACATGATCATAGTTTCATGACTGGTTTATCAATCTACTATAGGCCCTTTTTCAGTGTAGTACTATTACTAAAATGAGAAAATCTAAAGCATACTACCACTGCTTGCCAAACTATGCTTGATTGCAGCTTATCATCTAAGAGATAAAGATTACCAGAAAGATATTACAAGGATGAAGCTGATACCAACCAGACAGAGCTATTGATGTTAATATTATTAAAGTGTCAAAACTGTGCTACAGCAAGTTATTTCAATTTGAACAGGTTAATTGCACTAATCAAAACAGCAATTTGTATGAGGACAGAGACTATAAAAGATTTTAATTAAAACCTTTGATATCAAATCAGGTTTTATTATAAAATAAAATAAGCATACTGTAGTTTCCAAGTACTAACTGTGATGTGAGGGCTTGCATTATACATATTGATGTTTTTTCTATAGTGTAGGTTCAACTACCAGATTATAAAACCAGCTCACCCTCCCAAATTCAGTCCCTTCAAAATAAACACTAAATTACCTCATTACCATTGATGCAAAACAACAGGTAACTTTATAGCACTTAGAATATGGGACAGTTACATAATCATACTAAATTTCAATGAACCTATAACCTTAGCCTCAGAAACTTTGACCTCATAGTAATTGGCTTACTAAATGAGACGCTGATAAAGGACTAAAGTTTAATAAAAAAGACATTATGATGATGCATTTATGGCAGCGTTGAGGCAAGGAAGTGAAAACTAATCCAAGGGAATTTATTGTCCACAGTAGATGTGGTGTGGTAATCAATGTGGATAAATGATTAATGGTTTAGTGCCAGTGAGGTGGTAAGAGATCAATTAGTAGGAACTGAAATAGTATACTACTTTGGTGACGCAGCCCAAATAAAAGGTTAAATTAATCCTAATCATTAACTTAGCCATGGTCAGCAAATCTTCCTTTTCTTGCTTAACTTGGGTGGCTTAATTGCTGCAGAAAGTTCTGTTGAACATATATTAGACACCCGGTGACCTTCTGAAGGGGCATGGTAATCCTCACTGAGTAAACTTCTTCTAATACTACCCAATATAGCATTGGTTGCTGTTTGGAACTTATCATTGGCCTGCTGGAAGTATTATTGTTGTCACTTTTTGACATAACTTCATTACATTGGCCTAACAAGCCTCAACAGAGACCTCAACCAACCTCTCCCTTGGCATTATCAGCAACTAAAGTATCCTTCCTTGCAAGTGTTTTATTTGGATCCCAGACCGGTTACTGGCAATCTATTCTGTTCATTAGATCTCATACTGGTTACTGGTGATCTCTTCACTTAAACCAAATATAAGTGGAAAAATGATAAACTTGATATTCTGTGGTATAAAATTTTTCTATACTTCTTTCATTACTTAGGTATTAATTAAAAACTGATAGTAAGATGGGAATGAGATTTACCAATATTGTAGCAGCTTCATGAACCCTGGTCAGTCTTTTCTTGATCTCTACCTTGGTGTTGGAATAAATTTTACTTATAAGCTTGTAACTGTGAGCTCCATCTCACAGTATACATCTCTGAACCAGGATGTTTATAGGTCTATTGCTCAATACCTGCTTCTGGGTATGGGGCTGCAATACTGTTTCTTATTATTGCTTCTTTACCTTATTTTGTAAAATGCTGATCAGGTCAAGATTTTTATGATGGTGCTGTTCTAATGTGCCTCGCTTCAGGGTTTCAATTGACTCTAGATATTAATTATCTTGATATTAAATGATTGCCCTTTCAAGTGAATTCAGATATAGTGTTTAATTGCTCCCATTGAGGTAACCTAGTTCTGGTAGTTATTTGGTCATATCTTCATCATTAACCTATTTTGGATAAAATTATTTCTTCATCAATGATTGTAAATTACCTTACTCCCAAAGGTATAAAAAGAGGTCAAAGTTCATAGCCTTTGGTGGCCGCGGTGTTGTCTTCATATTGGACCTCTTTTCATATGACAGGTGCTAAATTATTACATGTGAAGTCATCCCAACTGTCTGGTAAATTTTTAAGCTGTCATCATTTATAAAAGAGGGTTCACTCCCCTTATCCGCATTTCAATCTTGTATATGTAAATCTTGAGGTGGTTATATACTAGCTTGGTTCATTAAATAGGATGAAAAATTATTTTTTACTATACTTTTAGTTTCCATTACACTTCCCCTTCCAAGATAAGACTGGGGATGGACCTGAGGTGCCGTCATGTACTCTGTTGAATACTATATTGGTGTCATCTTCTCTTATAGAATGCTCAGCTCCTCTCTTGTCCAGGATAGTTGCTGGGATAGTCCATGCGACTTACAACTTATCATGCTGATTTTTTTATACATGGTAAAATTGAACTTTTCTCCTAAACTGAACTCTGGTAACTTAGTCCATCTCTGAACCTCACGTTGACTCCTAGGGTAGTGGCATTGATGTCTATGAATGCTTTAAGATAAATTTTAATTAAATTATCAGCTAACTCTTGCTAGTAACTCCCAGGTGATAGGTTCTTTAAATTTGCAAAGATGACTGGTTTCAGAAAGGTGGGTGCTCTGGCTCTCACCCATACAGGGCCTTAAATGGGGACATGCTAATCATTTAGTGATGGGTAAGTCTGTATGCTAACAGTGCAGATGGCAACAATTGATCACACTTTGACTTATAGTTCAGGGCTATCTTGTTCAACATTTCTCCTAAGGTTGTACTCACACGTTCTACACTTAGTTGGGGGATGAAGTATTTGGAGTATAAAATTCTGTCTCAAACCAACTAGATCCATTAGTTTTCTTATGATATCAGAGATATAATTCTGCTGTTGCTCGATAGCAGAAACTTATGCTCATCTTTGCCTTGCTATCAAATGATTATACAGGAATCTGGAGGTTGATCCTGTGGGGTAGGTCTTGACTGTTAATGCTATGATTCATTTGGTAAAATGGTCAATTGCCACACTTATAAACTTGGATCCACTTGAAGTGGTAGAAAATGTTCCTATCACGTCAATGGATATTTTATGGATTGGGCTGTTGGAAAGATTGTTTGGAACTCAAAGCGCTTCTCTAGGGTTCTGAAGTTTGTTCAGGGTATAAAGAGTTCCAAGGTCTAATTTACTTCATATGGCATTAATTCCCAATGAAATCAGTCTCTAAGGTATGCCAACGTCTTCTGGAATTGCCCATGGCCAACATGTTTATGAGCTTCCATCACAAGTTCCATTTGATTACAAGGTCAGATCTATGGGTACCACTTGTCTTGATCTTCTTTTAAAAATTCACTCAATACGCCTGTTATCTCTAAACATCTTCTTAGGGTAGTCTTCAATTCATCATTTTCGCCCTGCCATTTCTCCTCTGGTAGTCTAATCAGGTCATAAGGAGATTGCTCTCATGTTCTTGGAGGTGGAAAACAAGAAATTTAGACAGTCCTTTAGCAATGAGATTCTTACTGCCTGATCTTTTTATGATCTCAAAATTACAAACTTGGAGTTGTACTTCCCATTGGTTAAGACGTTTATCTGGATACTTCATGTTGCACAGCTAGCGGAGCAATGTGAGATTTTATAATTATAAAGTGTACTACATATAAGTAGGGTCAAAAATGCTTAACTGCTCATATCACCACCTGAATTTTTTCCATCAACGTACAGTTTTTTCCCGCTATTGTGAAGACCTTGGAGTAGTACTCATTAGGGTGCGCAACACCTTCTTCATCCAATTGGGTGTTTTAAACTCTCTGAGACCAATGTCACTAGCATCAATGCATAGGTAGGATGTCTTACTGAAGTCCAGGTAGGTTAATATTGGTGCCTCTAATAATTTAGCTCTCTACCCTTTGAAATCCAGCTTTTACTCCAGGCCCCATTCAAACTTGGTTTCCTTGGTTAACAGGTGGTTGAGCGGCTCATCCAAGTCTTTAAAATGGGGATAAACTGCCTATAGTATCTCATCATCTTAAGGTATACTTGGATATAGTGCATGATTTGAGGATGTTCCAATGGCCATTATGGCTTTTATCTTCCCTTACTGAGGCTTAATTCCTTTGAGGATGATCTAATATTTTTAATATTCCTGTTGTCTCTTCAAAAAAGTAAACTTGCTTCACTTAATCTTCAGTTTAGACTCTCATAGTCAACTAAACAATTCTTATAATTGTTAGAGGTGCCCTTGGAAATTGCAGATAAATACTGTATTATTGTCCAGATAGATGGGCACACTTGATAACTTGAGATCACCAAAATTTTAATTCATTGCTCTTTGGAAGGTTTCAGGGGCGTTGCACAGCCTCTGTGGCATTCTTGTAGGTTCAAAAAAATTTTGACTGCTGGTTAGGGCTCACATCTCTTGATTCAAAGGTGAGATCTCTATCTTCTAATAGCCACAGGCTAAATCCATTGCAGAGAAGTACTTTGATCCTCCCAAGCACCTTGGTCAAGTTCTATTTGAGGGAAAGGTTAAAAACCTTAATTAGTAAATTAATTTTAATGGTTGCAATCCATGACCATGCAGTGTGTTCAGTCCTTCATGCGCACTAGTAGCAGTGGTAAGCCCATGGGCTCTAAGGAAGTTTTATTTAGCCATCTTCAAATAGCTGACTTAACTCCTTGGAATTAACTTCATCCTTGGATTTTGAACTGTGGTGCAGTATAAATTTGAATTGGAATTGAAGAGCTGGTGCCCTATTTTTCATCTCACCTTTTCAGAGTCCATATCTTTTGATACAGTGTTAAAAATGTCGTTGATTTCATCCAGGATCTCCTTTAAACCCTTCTGCTCCTTGTTGATCATATCCCCAACTCCTAAATTACTAAAATACCCAACAGCATGCACTGATTCAAAGGCATCGCAGCTTGTCAACATGGCATGTGTGACAAATTATGCATTATCTACATTGATAGGATGGGTAGTTGTTAGATTTTGATATGATTAAATTATCCCGCCAGACCATGATTATAAGTCTGCTTATCCGCTAGGGGTCGAGGTCCTATAGTGTATATGGGAGTTATTATTTTATATGCAGTAAATATTGTTCAGCAAATATCCCAAACGAATATTTATTAATCTGCTGGGTTTTAATCCCAAGATTGATAATGGTCCATTGGGGATTATCCCCAACAATAAACCAGCAATTAAATTGTCTACCTTTATATTGATAATTAAGTTGTCTTGTAAGAGTTGATCAGGTTTTATTAACAATTGGTTAAGGAATTTACTACTTGTTAAGCAAGTGATGCCACCTTGATAGCAACTGACAATTTTACTTTTTAGGTATCATGACATTCTGGTTATGGGCATGAGTCCCATTACCTAAGCAGGTTGCTAACCTGATAAGGGAGAATGCTGGGGTTGAATGAAGGCAATGAATACTGCTCTTCATTTCATTCCAGAGAAGAGTGCGTTTGAATAGGGGAGAGGACCCAACCAACCTGATGAGATAGATTATCATTTTGCGCTACCCTGGAGGGTACATTCAGCGGCAACAGCTGCCAGTTCCCAATTAGGTGCCAACAGAAGAGTTGCACTACAAATTTCCTGATATATATTCTTTTGAAAATTAGTTAATAAAAGCAGAGTAATAAAGAATTAATAAGTCTTAAATATATTTAAGTTTATATATATTATACTTTGATTACTGTCAAGTTCTTCACAATTTCTGCGTTAAGAGAAGAACCACTGAACATAGTATTAAGTTAAGTTCTACAAGAAAAAGGGATATAAGTTCAATAAGAAGGCCACTGAACTATTAATGCTGGATAAGTCCAAGGAAAGACCTCTAAGTCAGAATTAAGAGTCAAGCCTTAAAATTAGAAGTTCCCTTAGAACCTATGAGCCTGCTGCTAGTAGGTTAAGTTCTGTTGTTGTGTCCAGAAATGGCCAACTCTGTGAAGGAGTTAAAGGGAGAGGAACTTCCTTGTTATCATGAACATTGATTAACTTCAACAGTGGGTTGAAGAATTGCTGTACCTGTACAAAAGAGAATCTACAGCAGGAGAAATATTATTCGTGAACTACTCAACTGGATACTAGTCTCCATACTAGTATCAATCACACACATCTTTATAAAAGATTATTTATCAACATTTATTAACTTCACATATAAAGAACCTGTCTAAGAAAATTTTTGATGCTGAAAGAAGTTATAATCCTAAAAGAGCAAAGTCTCAAGTTTACATATTGGTGCTCAGTCCAAATGAGGAAGTCAAGTGCCTACATTTACCAATTTTCACAATAGTGATGTTCCCAATATGACAGTCAGTCCTCCAATATATTTGGTGTTAAAACCCCAGACAGAAATCTCAGCTCCTGCTCTCTTATCCCATCACAAATGCATGATTCAAGTATTGAGTTTGAAATTATCTTTACATTGATTAATAGTAGCATCCATCTTTGTTAAACCAGGTCTAATATACATGGCCTAACTAGTGCTCAGTGGTAGGAGTTCCTCTGCACTTACCATGGTAGGTAGTAGCTTAATTCCCTTCTCCTCAAGGCTGTAGTGGGATGGTATATAGGCTGATTGGTTTCCACCAAGAACGTTTTTTGTTTGCATGATTTGACATTTTTGTCCTTAAACCACATTGGCAGTTGGTAGTTAATTATGCTCATGGTGCTGGTGGTAAAGTCAATTTTAGTACCAAACTCAAGTAGAAACTGGCTGGAAACTAAAGATTTGTAGTGGTCAATATTTAGAACCACCTCTGGAGCCGCCAGAACAATGAGCCAGAAATGCAAAGAACATGACGAATATGCTCTTAATGCACGCATGACATCTATTCCAGCTGTCCAGTGCATGTCAATGTAGTCTATATCTGGAATAAACACCAGTTTCTTCATCAACTTGGATGACATAATGTTGATAGGCGCTCCAATATCCAGTACAGACAAGACGCTAACCATCTGAATCATCATTTCACCTTTTTAATGTTCACCAAACGTTTCCAGTCATTAAAACGTTAGCAGCTGACTCTTCAAATTCATCAAAGCTTATCCCTTTAATGTGTTCTTAGTGGTGACCGCAGTATCTAGGTATATTCTCTTGAAGATGGAAATCACAAGCTACTCTACTTCTTCACTGGTGTTAATTCTGGTAGGTTGAATGCCCATTTAAAGTAGGTATCATTAGATACAATTCTGTCAATTCCATTTACTTGTAGTTGAGCAGGTACAGCCAAAGCACTAGGTGCTCAAGCACGTGGTATCCTGAAATTACTAAATCTTAATCTTTGTGATCATCTTATCCTCTAGTATGTAAATCCACCCAGTTCACTGCATTAGTTGTATCCTTGTTTGAAAGTGCATCATTATTCTCAGTAAAATTCATCTGACAAGAGTGCCAAAAGGTACAGGTTTATGGCACTTGTTGCAGGCAAGTTTTTTCTGAGACTGTCGTTCTACTAGATTTGGAGTCTTATCTCTGGGTTTTTTGGTATTATTATTAGTGACAAGACAGCCTTGCTGGTTCTTTGAAGGGGTTGCATTAATGCCTTGTATTTCATCATACAAGTTCCTTAGACATCAAGTAAGGCCCCTTGATGGCTTTTAATGACATTGCTGCCTTAATGGCTAAGTCATGTGCATCTATAAATTGGTATGCATCTCTAGGGAACTCAGTACCATTGTTTTTGTTCAGTAGGTAGATCAAAGGCTCAGTGTCCTTAGTTGCTAAGACTTGAGGTAATAACGTGTGGCATAGTTAGCTATTAAATCTCTTTCCCATCTTTGTAAGTGTGAAGTTTTGTTATATGATCTGGATTTCATGATAGCTTCCAAGCTCTGAAAAGGGAATATTATTTACTTCAGTACAGGTTTAGCAAGGTCGTAGGCTTACACTGTGAATTCCTTAAGCCTCTTGACTCATGCAGCCTTATACAAGGCGAGCCTTCTGGTTATCACTCACTCCATTCATACTGTTTTTTACATCATAAAGAGACCTACAATGGTTTTATCGCCAGGTGTATCAATCATCTTAAAATATGGCTTGAAGTTTAGGTCCTCTTCATTAGGTTTGGCATGCACCATGAACATTGGCGCTGCAGTCAATTACGTAGCCAAGATTGGTGTCTCCAGATGGTATCTGCTCGATATGATATAGGGTCTGGTTGTGGTACAACCCACAGTTAAGCTTTCAACTCATGAAGACTATTTTCAAAAATGTAAAGCATGGAATCGTTCTGGACTAAACACTCTCCATAATCATTCAAGGTGCAGATGTTCATTTCTTTTTTTCTCTAAGAAAAAAGTCTGTCTTCCATCCCTTTAATGTAATTTTAATTCTCTTTACAGCTGAGGTTCCACCCACAATTGGTGTAGTAACAGCGCGGACTCTTCTAAAAGTCGCCCTGACACACTCAAGTTGGTTTTTTAAATCTGATAATTCGAGTTCCAAAATTTGGTGACTTGAAAAAATGGTTTACTCATATTGCTCCATAAATGAAGAGGAATCTCTACCATGATATGCATCCATATCTTCACCGTTGCTCTATTCTTAAGGAATCTAATGAGCTTTTCTTTAGTCTGATGGTGTGTCCCCTGTAGTGAGCCTACAGTCATCTGATCTACCTTTGCTTTATTGACTTGGGTGGCCAAATTGCTGCAGAGGTGTTCTGTTAAACATATATTAAAACACCAGACGAACTTCTGAAGATGCATAGTATCCCTCACTAAGTAAATCATCCTCTGATGCTTCCCCTAATGTAGCATCAATTGCATGGAACTTCTCATCAGCCTACTGGTGGTATTTTTGTTGACACTCTTTGATATAACTTCAGTACTCTGACCTAACACAGGACTCAATGGAAACAAACCAACCTCTCCTCTTAGCATTATTATTATGTGAGGTATCTGTAATTGGCGACTTGTATTATTTAATGCGATAGTGTCGATTATTGACATTTATGTTTATGTATTGATATTTACTGCTTGTTACCTCACTGTGAGTTTCTTATACTTTAAATTCCAGACTAATTAATATAAATCTCTTTAATCAAACTAAATAAATGCAAAAACAAAGGATATACTTGATATTCTGTGGTACTAGGCTAATTTATAAAAGAAAATCAAAGTTTTTTACTTTTTACAAGAGTTAAGCTAGATGTAATCTGTTAATTAAATGGTAATGAGGTACAGAGATATTAGAGTGGCTTCATGAACCTCTGATTAATCTCTTCTTGATCTCCACTTTGGTGGTGAAATTTATATGATCAATGCTAGTATCCACAAGCTCCAACTTATGGTGGACATCAATAAACCAGGATGTTCATAGGCCCTTTAATCAAAACCTGCTTCAGGGTCTGGGGCTGCCATGCTATTTCTGGTTATTGCTTCTTTAACCATTTCTATAATATGCTGATTAGTCAATATTTGTATTATGGCGCTGCTCCAATGTGCCTTGCTTCAGGATTTTAATTGACTCTTGATAGTAAAAAATTGCTTTTCAGGTGATACTCAGATGAAAGGCTTGCTTGCTAATATTGGAGTAGAATGGTTTGAAAGATTATTTTATCATTTCTTCATCATTAGCTATTTAGATGAAATTACTCCACCATCATTAATTATAAACTATTACACCCCTAAAGGTATAAAAAGGGTTAAAATTTATAGTGTTTGGTAACAGCGTCACCTTCTTCATATTTAAAACCTCTTTATCCAACAGGTATCAATTTATTGCTTGTGACGTCATCCCAAATGTCTGGTAAATTTCTTAGGCTGGAATAATCTATTAAAGAGGGTTCTTTCCTTATCTGCATTTTAATCTTGTATATGTAAATCTTAATGTGGTTATATACTGTAAGAGTTCCTTCCAGAAAGCGAGTAATTATTTCTCAGTATACTTGTGGTAGTTTCCACGACAGCCATAAAGGTAAGAATCAATTAAAGCCATAGCAGAATATATGGATGTGACCAAGAAAATCTAAAATGAAAATTGATTATAATGATTATGGCTGCTGCTGGGGCGAAGAATTTAACTAAAGCTCTATCAAGTCATTAGTTAGATATAAATTAAGTAACTAACAAAATCAATATATAAGGTTGGTCAGAAAAGTTATACCATCTCACACCACTTGACCAAAAATCAAGGAAAAAAGTGATTGGGGGTCAATTAGATCATCAAGAAGATGGGGTTATTAGACTGGTACTCTAAAGACAGTTCTTTTGGAACTTAACATGCACTTGGTTGATGAGATATCACTTGATGGGATCCTTCAGAGTTTAGTCATATGTAAATGTTTTCTTAATGATCTCAGAGTGCCCTTTCCAGATGTACTATAATTTGTTAGTCATTATGAACCCATGATTCTTGTAAGATTGAATCAAAACCCTACAGAAAAATTGAGTATGGTCTATTTGTTCTTATCATTACATTTTAAGACTTTATTTACTGATTTAGAATGTTTGAGTATACTTCTATCTGTAGCTAAAATTAGTACACACTAGCTTTTCAAATACTTAGTAGGATTCAGGTCTTCTTCATTAACACAGGAATATAAAATTAGGGGAATAATGGTGTTTTATACTAATGGGAATGGTGACCACCCCATCAAAGATTGAAAGACAATATTGTAGGTGAAAATTGTGGATGGCAAGAACAAGTTCCAGATGGAGGGCTTTCCTTTAATTAACTTCTACATAATGCCCACAAGAGTACCTTTCAACTATTCCACAGTGCATTTAGTTTCAGGGTGCTAGGAGGTAGACAATACCTCTTAAATATTCATTAAGTCATTAAGTTTTAGGATGATATATGTGAAATTGGCCTCAGTATCAATTAAAAGATTTAATGGTATCCAAGACTGTTAGTAATATTCTAATTATAAATTTAGCTTTCATCATTACGCTGAGGTCCTTAATGGCTTTGCCTCCACCCACTTGGCAAGGCAATCAATGGCTATTATAATTGAACTCTCCAAAGCTTCTAGACAAGGAGCCTACAACTCCAATAGAGATAGTGTTCTAAGTGAAATAAGTTTTACTAATTGATAGGAGCTGGACTTTTTATTAGGGGCTTGAACTTTACATTCTTTACAACAGTTAAGTATTTCATGGATAGCAAAAAGCATTGATTCTTAATAGTACTGTTGTTTCAACTGTCAAGCTTCTTCTTGAATATCAAATGCCTCAAAGCCTTATGGGCCGCAATAATTAAGTCAGTATGCTCTGTATGCATTGGATATAAAAGTTGTTGAGCATTGTAAACTTTTTATCAGTTTCCCATTTTTGACAATTGTATTCCTCCTTAGCTTTTTTTAATAAAATTGCACTGTATCCTGTCATGTTGTTTGGATATCATTTTAACAGATAAATTATTGTCCATACTGTCTGCTAAGGCCACAGTGGGCAACTAAGATAAAATATTTGACATTTTGTTAGTACATTCCAGGACGGAGCTAGATTGCAAATTATGGGCTTGTAATTTCAAAGCCCATCAGGTCAGCTGCAAACTAAGCTCCTTAAAAATTTCATGATCAACTAAGCGAGGCATGGTTGGTTATTTTGTGAAGTTCACCTCATGGACATATACTAAATGCTTAAATGCATAGATGACAGATGAAAATTTCTTCTCAGTTACAGTATAAATACGTTCATGAAAATCCAGAGTTTGGCTACAGTAAGCCACTGTGCTCTCAATTCCTTTGTATTCAGTTTGTAATAGCACTGCCCTTATGGTGGGAGAGATGCGTTATTTTTAAAAAATGGCATTTCAAAATTGAGCATTAGAATAATGGCTCTAATGAGGCAAAGCCTCAGGTTGTAAAAAGCCGATCACAGTTTACCATAAACTCAAAATTGTACGCCATTATTGAGAAAATGAAATAAGAGCTCGCCTTTTTAATAAAAGTTTGACAAACTGTTGGTAATAGCTGATTATTCCAAGGAAAACCTGAATGTCACGTTTGCTACTCAACCGCGTCATCTTTTCAAGGGCCTCAATTTTAGCTGGGCGAGTCCATAAGCCATTTTTGTTGATGACAAACCACAGATATTCAAGTTGTTAAAGAACAAGTTGCACTTTTGGGCTTACTTATCAGATCATCCTTATTGAGATAGTGGAAAACTTCTTCCAAATGCAGCAAGTTCTCAATAAACATTCTAAAAAAGTTTATATCATTCAAGTAAACTAACACACATTAGATTTTTTAAACTACACAGAATATTATCCATATCCTGTTGAAAGGTTGTAAGGGCATTGTACAGTTCTTACAACGATCAAGTGGGTTGATATAGACCTTGGGTAGTAATCATGGAACATTTCTCCTGTTTTGACTTTAGCATCTCAATATGGCAATAGCCCAGAAGGAAGTCCATGGACAAAAAGTATCTAGCGCTGCCCAAGAAGACCAGCGCAATTGAAATAAATTAAAAGGAAATGAATCCTACTTGTAACATGATTTAGCCTCCTATAGTCAAATAACGCATAATTTGACCTGTTTTCTTTTTGATTAACACAGTGGAGGCCCAAGAACTCTTGAAGGGCATTAACATCCCCAATTGTACCAGCTGGTTAATTTCTTTATTGTTTTTATTAGCCGCCCTGGAACATATAATAGGACGCAGGAAAATTGGTAGATGAATACTTGTGACTATATTGTAAAACACGCCCTTGTGAACAATTTAGTTAAATGTTGTAATTAGCAAAAATAGTGCTATACTTGTAAAAAGAATGCCAGTGCTTGGTCCTTGATAGCTTCTGTTAACTTAGACACTTTTTAGGGTTCAGCAACCAAACTGATCCGCATTCCTCTCCTTCAAACCAGAGTTCATACATATTCCCAAAGTATGTATATCAAATATTTTATTGACCGTTAAACTATGAACAAGAGCAATGATTTTATGGCACTTAATAAAGAAAAGAATATAAATTTTCTAGAAGCACTTGGATTTTGCTATAGTTAGGAAGGATAAACTCCAATGTGGTGAATGACAACAAGTAAGAGCATATTAATGGCTCAAGTATTCCGTCATATAGTTCATGGGAGAATTTTAACAACTTTTTGGTCCCTAATATCATCTGATGCACCACTGGAATGGTGATGCTGTGATCAGCTCTTGATTATGCCTCCTGATTCAAAAACCTTGAAGGCAACAATTTGAAGATTTTTGTAGTCCTTGATAACCAATAACGCTATTTCATCTTTAAAGAGAAGATTAACAAACGCCTTATTTTGGGACTCAGAGCAAATGTCTTCCATGTTGTAGTATATCAGAAAAGTCTTCCCTATTATTTCTATATTAGTGTCTTCAAAATCATCCTTAATTATATATGTCCTCATAAAAGAGGTATTATTGAGGAAGTCATAAGTTAGTTGGGTTAATAATAGCAGGAGCTGATACCACTATTGAGACAAACTGCAGCGACAGCAAACTATAAGTTTCTCCAGATGTAGCACTAGTGGTCCTCGCACTATCATATCCTAACTGATAAACAGTATTGAGCGCAGGGCTGAGTTTCTTACCAAATTTAATGGACAAGATATTGGTTGGTGCCCCACTGTCTACAATGGCTCTTACTTTGAGTTTATTAATACTTATATAAATAGAAGTAAGAACATAATAGTAAACATCATCCAAATTGATTAAGTCAATATCAAAAATGTTAGCCTGACTTAAATAAGATTGAAGGTCTTCACATAATAGAGGGCTAGATTTCCTCAATGACTGATAAGTATGATCATGTGGACCCTGTAAGTCTTGGGGACCAGCCCCTACAACTGGATATGGAGCAGCATCCCTTTCAGACCAAAAGGGGGCAAAGGCCCAAGTGGACCCCCTGTCGCAGTTGAGCGACCTGGCACACATGGTTGATGAGCACTGGGTAACTGCCCTTCCACCTAGAGATATCCAAATCTCTCCCCTCCCCCCTCCCCAACCCTGATAAAATTAATAGAGGGGACCTACCAGAAGATCATGCAGGCCAGGGGCCTTGGGCGGGCCCCTGGGACCCCCCACTTACCAGGGAAAATTTACCAAAATTTTGAAGAAACTGCCAGCGCAAGTATTGGAGCCAGCCTGCAGATTCTGGGCTAACGGAGCTGGTCCAGACTGGTTGTGTCCAAGAATCGGATCAGAACTCAATTCAGGTTTTGAACCAGGCCACCAGTGACTTGGACCAGTTGCCCTCACCCCTCAGAATGGATCCAAGAAGCTCAGATTGCATAGACAACCAAATTGAGAGTTTGGACCAGGTTGTGGACAACTGAGCACCAGGGCCACAGCCTCCTGGGATGAATACGGGAAATCTGAACTGCTTGAGCTGCCTGACTCAAATGGTCAAGGCCCAGATCAGTACCATTGACCTGGTCTGGCCCCAAAATTTGGGAAAATCAGCAAAAGTTTTTTTTGATTTTTGCCAAGATTTTGGAAACTATCCATCCACTCCCCTACCCGCCAGCCAACCAAACCCCATCGCCAATCCCCAACCTCCCAATACTTAAGGCAACTGATCTGTCAATGGGCATTTGTCAGTTCATTCTCTATTCTCCTCGCGCTTTGTGCCAAAATAAAATCAATCACCCCAAACACCTTTTCGCAGACTCCGCCTGTTGTTTTTCTTATTCAAAATTCCGCCAATCAATCTGGCAAAGTGCGCCGCCACCCAAATAATTATCCTGATGATTGCTGAATGGGTCATCCAGTCACTTGACCCCACCACATGGTGGTGGATTGTATCCACAGTGAACTGCCTCACTCTCAATTATGGAGTTAACTCTCCATCTATTTTTGCATATCCATAAAACGTGAACCCATCCGTTCACTTTGCTGATGGGCTTTCTGAGAGCGCTCCTCTATCAAAGCAGCCTCAGGGCGCCCCCACCCTAAGGCCCGTGAGCTTGGCCCCCACATCTGGCTCATCCGTCGTTGATCCCACCCACCCAAGGGCTATAGAGTACTCCAACCAAGGGGAACTCGGCCCAATGCTTGTCTTTGGCCCATTTTCCCCTCTGACAGCACCCCTGTTCACGCGGTGGGTTTTGTGCCGCCCCTCTCTGGCGCACAGACCCACCTACCCATAACCGAAGGCCAGCAACCGCGCACCCTGGAGGAGTCATCATTCTCCCCGCCTCTCCCACCCTTGGGGGTTGCCCCTGCAAGACTCGCGGTTGCCCCCATTGCAACCCTCTGGTTTGCCTTGGGGGCCTTTGGTATGTTTGTAAACATTTAATTTCCTCACGTCCCTACTAGATCCCCCCTTCTTCTAGTCGCATGGACCGCTGTGCCCTTGGCATTCTGGGCTCTCCACTGGGTGCTTACACACCCTGACTGGGAACCCAGTCTAATTCTTATCAGCCGTTTCCATGACAGACCCCGTCCAACTTAAAGGATTTCCAAAGGTGACCATAAGCTCTTATTGTTCTAATTGTTAAATTTAACTCTTTACTTCAATTTTTTATAAACTGGAACAAAAGCTCTTTCTGACAATGACAAAGTGGATACCACTACTACAACCTTAGTATCTACTAAAAAGGAAAATATTGATGAGGCACCTTAGTTTTACTTTTAATTTCGTTTATGTTAGGAAGATAGTTGATTGTAAAATACTCTAGGATCTTACAAGAGCCAACAAAGGTGGAATATCCCACTTTTATTCCGCATCTTCTTTTCCCAAGTCTTCTGCAATATCTTTATTTACCACATAACTTGTAGGGTCATGACAAAAGCAGTGTAGCTAATATTATATTGCCTATCTGGTTGAATATGTGACAAATAAGTCAACTAATATCCCGTTTATTGGAGCGTGGCTGTTAAGGACATTTTGACTCTTGATTTGGGGAGACAGGCTAAAGCCTAATTCAAAAAGGCTCTATTTGGCCTGGTGTTGAGGTCATCAAAATCTTAGTGCTTTGGCAAAGTAGTATTCATTATGGCAATAGTATATTCATAGTTAAGCACCAATAATAATACCCAGTATAATTTTTGTAAGGATCAAAGGTGCGGAAAAGGGAAATCTGAGAGATAAAGTTACTAAAAGTTGTACCCCTATAGCACATGAGCGTCAGTATTAAACTGTTTGGTTAAAAACATAACAAACTCATACTTAATAAAGGACAAATTAGGGAACAAAGTCTTATGAGTAGTCATCCACATGGCTCAACAAAACACTTATACAATAAGATCTTGGGCGTTTCAATACGCCATTATGACTTTCTTTTTACTTTTTTCATTATTATATCTGACTTACAGGCTCCAGGGAATTCATTGAAGTTGCCAGCTTTGCAGACTCATAGTAACTATTAATTCTTACTTAAAAGAGGGCATAAAGTTGTGTACATTACCATTTCTGTTAAATTTGGGTAAGCTGATTGATTTTAAATAAAATATGGCATTCATTTTCACAGGGGCACAAAGGCCAAGAAGATTTAATTGAACCTCAGGTTGTCTATTGAAGAGTAGGAGTAAAATGACTTTGGTCTTATAGAGCATATTGAGTGGAATTCTGCATAGTTTGTGCAGATAGCGCCGAGAGATCATTTGTTGGTGGTGAAAGGGTTTCTAAGAGGTAAATTGCTAGCTGAGATCTCCAGAATATCAATGATCCCAGAATTATCAGAATTAAAGAATGCAGTAAAGGTTATAGACAAATGGCATTCAAGTAGCGCTTTATTGTTGTTGGTTTCTAATATTAACAAGGTTTCATAATAGGTATTGATCCAAGTAATTGAGAGATACTCACTAGCATTACTGTAGCTATATTCTACACAATCATCTATAAACTCCTGGCAGATTTGGTTAATAAGGTTAGAAAAAATGGCGGTGCTACGCCTTGAGCTTTTACTCACCATGCTCAATTTTCTGGTTTTTAGTCAAGAGTTGATCTTTTATTTTTTTATCTCTTGTCCCTTTAAGTGGACTAAGATATGCAGAGAGTCAATTCCTTGTCGTGGTCAGTGACAGAGTGAAGACCTCCATTCAATGCATAATCAAATCTGTCAAAATGGATTTAAAATGGTTGTATTTTTTGCTATAGTGGAAACTCAGAACTCACTTGTTAATATATCAAAGAATTGGCCATTATGTTTGTTATTTTGCAACTAAGGTAACAAAGGAATTGAACGTAATTGTGCTGGGCCACGTAGTTAGCCACTCCAGCATCCATAGATCTTGCTGTATCAGTACACAATTTTTTCTCATTGTAACTCATTAACTTATTTTTGATGTAGAGTAAAAAATGTGATCCCTGTGGTGAGCATCAGATAGTAAAACAGGCCTTGCATCGTCACATTTAAAGTGCACAAATTAATGCAAATTAGATCAACTTATGTAAGTGGAACGATGATGTGAAAATGGGACCATCTAGTACTAAAAAAAGAACGATGATGTGAAAAAGGTAACTTAAAACCTTTGGTATTATTCAAAATATATAATAAAACTATCCTAGTTACATATTTGTCTGTGTTATATCTTTCACTGCTAGTTATATAGACAGAAGATAGCCAATCTACTCAAGGTTACTCATGTTAATCTTTTAAACCATAATCCACACTTACACACAGCATGAAGCTCAGAGGCCAAATTTAATTATACTAGTTGAGATTTGAAATGATTTCCAGTAAATAAACCATTGTTTTTTAATAGCACATTTTGTTCAACGTTGCTTGTGGGTTATAATTCACCAGATGCTTATAATACATTATATTACTTATATATTGGTAGATGGCCATTAATAAGTTAATAAATCAAAATCTGAAATCAATCAAAAAGGACTAACTACTCTTTAAGAACCCATATAAACCTATTATTAATATAAAACCACTAACCACTTAGCTAAAACTAGATAACCTAATATCAACCTAAAACCAACAATTGCTTGGCTAAATCATTGAAACTATCATACTAACTAAATATTAAACTTCAAAACTGAAACAATTACCAATACCATTAAAAA